>OY992773.1:31786607-32071767 GCA_963921325.1 Logfia minima | reverse complement strand
TATTTTTCAATTATACATTTTGGTTGATGGATTATGAATTTGTTTTTATTAGTTTTTTATGTTTGTGTATATTTGCTAGGAAAGAATCACGTGGTTACTTGTGCATGAATATATTAGTATGAACGTTTGTGTTTTTCTTTCCATGTATAAATCTATTGGATCATCCCGCGAAGACGCGGGTCTTAATCTAGTTTTGTATTATTATATGATGAACTGATTATTACAAATTTCAACAACCAGATAGTCAAATTTAGGTGGTTAAATATTGTGATTATTATTAGGTAAATTATAGAGTTATAGCGATAATAAGCTTCTACGATAATTCAACGTTGCATACCGATTATTGTTTCAGGGTCTTGAGAATGCCACTGTTATTGCTGCGACATATTTTAAAGTTATTTCGTCTGTAGTCCCAACGTTGACCGCAATGGGAGGTCAATGGTGATGTCGAATCTTGTTCGACAGCTCGGTTCTATTGGAACTATCCGGGCTCAACCATGAGCTGAAGCAACAAACTAGCAACGGTTTTATAGATTGTCATTTGTATTACTAGTCACTGGAAAAATATGTGTATCATCGTGCACCAACCGAAGTTATGTGCATCAAATATGTGAAGCTTGTAGTTTTCAAATGGTATGAAATTTGTATCATCGGAAAATTCAAAGTGCATCACTGAAATTCTTACGGTGCACCTTTGTAACTTTGACATCTGACTGTGCACCAACAAAACTTTGATTTCTGACTGTGCATCACCAGTACTTTGAATGACCCTCTTACCCTTCAGAAATATTTAATGAGTCTTTGACTATTTTGAAAAATTAATTTCATCAAATTTCATCTAACGGTTAATATGTTATTTTATTTGTTTTACATTAAAGTTTATTTTATGATAATGAACCCCTGTATATATTATAACTATTCGAAACTACACAAACTTTCGAATGAACTTGTGATATCAACAAATCATATAAGAAGTTCAAAACGATACCGGTTTCAAAAGGTTTCATAAAAGTGTGCACCCCTAAAATTGTCTAATCAAATATATTCTTCCAAAGATAACTTAATAGACAAATATGTTCAAAATTATTGAAAGTTTCATTTTGAGTTGGTAGATAAAAAACATAGAATTTATTAAGCCTACAGCGGAACTTATCACATTCAAGCTCATGAGTAGTTTATCAATCATCAATAATCAATTAATAACTCTAAACACAACAACATTTTTTTTATTACAACTAATAATAATAATTAATAATACATTAGTAAATGAAAACTAAATTGAAGAAAACTTTGTTATTTTCTTTCGAGGTTAATTGTTTTTATTACGTATTTAACTTTACATTTTTTACTATATCTAATTATATTTTAAAAGTGTTTATGTATTGAACTTTACAATTTCGTATATTGTATGAAATGAGTGACCGTATTAGTGGGTACCAGGTTTTTTCCTCTTGAAAAAATGTTTGTTGTACGTATCGAACTTAGTAAAAATGTCTATTGTATGAATTGAAACCGATAGTTTCCGGTCATCCGGTCACCCGTTACATACAATATATGAAATTATAAACTTTAATACATACAATAGCAAATGTCAAAGGTAATTATATGAATAGTAAAAATGTAAATTTAAATACCTAAAAGAAAGTCTGTTTTTACGTTACTAACAAATCGCTAAACTAAATAAAGTAGCAAAAATAATAAGAGAAGAAAAGTACACATATAGTTGAGAAGTAATACACCCGATCACCGGGTTTTACCACTCTGGGGCCAAATTATAGTTAAAAGAAGAGTTTAATTGTAGCTCAGAAAAAACGCTAATTATATGGTTCACATGTGTAAATAGAACGCTGTTTTCGGAGAGCTAAGCAGAAGGAAAAGAGGCTGATTCATTTTTTTCATTTTATTTTACTTTTTTATCAAACACACACTGTGTAAGTAAATATAAAATCAACAAAACCACAATTCTCAAACCCTAATCACCACCGAGATCCCAAATTCGCCATGGATCCACTCTTCCATGCGCTCAACATCCTCCCGTACTCCATTCTCCGGCCACCGCGTCTCCGCCTCAAACTCCCAACCATAACCCTACCTTCCGCAATGACCGTTTTCTCACTCGTTCTCTTAACCTACTTCATGGTTGTTTCAGGCGTTGTTTATGACGTCATCGTCGAACCACCAGGAATCGGATCTACACAAGATCCACGGACGGGCACCGTCCGTCCAGTCGTGTTCATGTCCGGCAGAGTCAACGGTCAGTACATTATCGAGGGTCTATCTTCTGGATTCATGTTTGTGCTTGGTGGATTAGGAATTATACTTATGGATCTTTCGGTTTCACCGAACCGTGCGAAAAGTGTTAAGATCTCGTTTGCTGGTGCTGGAATTTCGTTTTTGGTGATTGCGTATGTGATGAGTATGTTGTTTCTCCGTATTAAGATTCCTGGTTATTTACGTTGATCTTCGATTTTGTTTCAATTGGGAATATGTTTATGATTGTATGATGAATTAGACTGATAGGAGCTGGAATTCTGAAATGTTACATTTCATATTATTGTTAGTTACTTTAAATTGTTGAGCTTATAAAGGAACATGATCTTAGAGGCTTGTAGCGTTAATGTTTACTTTTTCTTTATTTTATGATGAATTACGTGTTATTTGCAGTTACTTGAAATTGTTGAATATATAAAGAAACAGGATTAGCTTGTGGTACAACAAAGTCTGTATGTATCAGTTGGGGGTTTGCGGGTTCAAGGGACTAGCCTTATAAGCTTAAACTTAAGGTTGTTGAGCTCAATTGGTAAAATAGAGTCTGTATTTGTGAGTTGGAATTTGAAGATTTCATTTTGGTAAAACAGAATTATAGATCGTCAAAAATAATTTGTTCGGGGCCCTTGCTCCGTTAGTGTCGGAAGGTTGGGAAAATTGGTAGCACAGAGAGTGTAATGTGAGTTTGGGGTTCAGAGGTCTCAGGATAAACTATAATATCTGTAGTTATATCCACATTATATTATAGAGCATTTAGGTCTATATGATGATGGATTTATCATTCTCCTACTATGAATGCTTTAGGTCTTCACTTTAACATAAGGTAAGAGCTATAATTAGGCTATCCACTGCTATTTTGATCATGATCCGGTTATATAAGGGGGTAATTGCCAAAATTTTCTTGTTTGTGTCTCTTAATTTTGACATATTGGGAAAATTGGTAGAACAGTGTCTGCATATGTGATTTAGGGGTTCATAGGTTCATGGATTATAAGCTGAAAATGATGTGCTCAAGTAATTGGTAGACTCAGGTATGAATTATAAGTAGTTTACTTTGAAATCCATGAGTACATTTTCTTCAGTATCATTGTATATGTGTCAAGTCTTACATTTACTTGGTTCTATTAACTTTGTTTATCAATTTGGAATCCGGTTACTTAGTTTGGGTTTTCCTTAGACTGATAGTTTATAAGCTTGATTTAAGTATGGGTTTTCCTTAGACTGATAGTTCATAAGCTTGATTGCAAATTGACAATATGAACGACTATGATTGGTAACATCAAAAGAATAATAGGGATATACACAACCACCCTGTTGAACATAGTAAGGAGGACATGTAAGAGAAATCAAGTTTCTGTTAACCTTGTTTGGAACTTTGGATAGGCCTGTTATGTGCACAATCAAGATAATGCATAATTGCATGCTGATCGTGGATAGGATAGCTCCACTCACCCACTCTTTTGACTATGTGTTACCCTTTAGGAGCTTCCCAGTTGCTACTTGTTAGGACTTTCAGTTTATTGACAGATATTGTTGTGGTTTGATTTAGGAGATCAGTTGAATTGGCTATTGAGTTTCTAATAATTTGGAGCCTTGTTCTCTTCCCACAAATTAGTTATCGACTTTTTGGCCCAGGGTATATACGTTGAAAGATCATTGCATAGATTTTGCTAATGAAATTCTATCTCTCATATTACCAATAATCTTGAATCCTCTCATGCTCCCATCCTTACTACTCTCAACTCTTAAAATGTTGGTGGATTAGATTGATAGTCGATCCCACAAGGCCACAATAGTGAAACCTTTGCTTCACACTGACAGTGATATTACCTTAAATTGTCCTGTTACCCAACAAATATCAATTGGTCTCAACTCTAATGGTGTTGAGTGATTGGTGAAAGATCTAGTGGCTCTCAAAGTTCAAATGAGTAAAGATAATGTTGACAGAAACCAGCTCAAGAAGTCAGGACAGAATACAATAGTCATGGCCTTGGTTTAAAATGGCGCTAGGCAATCCGAGGCGCTAAGTTCCTAACGGCTGAGGCGAGAGCCTCACGTAAATAAAATGCATATAATACATAAAATAGTTTTAAGCTACTGCAGGTCCAAAAGTCAACAAAAGTAAAAAAAAAAAAAAAAAAACATCCAAGGAGCTAGGCGTCGCCTTGAGGGCGCCTTACGTCATACTATCGCCTAGAGTAAATTTGAGCGCCAACCCTAGTGCATAGGTGTGCTTTTTTAAACCAAGGTCTGACCAACTGGTATTTGAGTCCACACTAAGCATCACCTGCACGAAAATGATTGTAGCCATTGAGCTAGTCCAATGCTAACTAGCTGAAATGGATCCTTACCACCCAGCCTGTCCAGCCCCTTTGCAAGTATATAGGATACAATATAGAAGGTTTTTGTGGGTTCAGTCTTGTCTTGTTACGCATAGTTTAGATACGGGGTATTAAAAGCTGTATATGAGATGGATAACATGTCTGAATAATCATTAATATGGTAGTACTTGGACCTGATTTGGATTTGAAGTGGTCACATGGTGTACCTTTTATCCAATGTGTGTCTAGCCAAATGTCATAAGTTTTGTAAAAATGGATGTCTTGTGGGTATGCAAAAAGTTATTATTATATATCACATGGGCAAACCTATGTTTTTGGCTTAATACATGGAATCACTATAGGCATGGGAATTGGAATGGGTCTTCTAATTTACCATCATAAAAGGGTTTGAAATATGTCTATAATTGTGGGTTTGATACCCATACCTCAAAAAGAAACCCATACCTCCATTCGCATTCCCACATGAGTCGAAGCCCGTATCGTTACTTTTCAAACCCACAACCACGTTAGCCCAAGAACCTCATTCCATGGGAGATTCTTATATTTGGTCTTTCTTTAACGGAACGTCCTTTTTACCAACTATGTTAACGTTTGCTCTTAAGTTTAGGTCATGTGCCTAACTTGTGTGGGTATATTTGTCCATTCGCGAAAGTTACATCTTCCCCTTTAATATCTTCATGTTTACTTTCTCGGTCTCACTTCCTTCATTCCTCAATTTGAATACTACCAACATTCGCCACCACCCCAACTAGCCCTTCTATTCCGACAACAAATTCAATCACAACTATTTTAAATTTTGAAACCATCACCTTAACTACCATAAATCATCATTGTCGCATAACAAACAAGGTTGAGATCTAGTGCATATAATACAAACAAAAATAATCACATCTCACCACAACCGATGGTCGTCACCCCCATCGGCATCATCTTGTAGGAAAGAACTTATTGTCTGCACCACTCGAATGTCCACTTGAACTAGTTTAAACTCCCACATATTTCAGTAATATCATCGTTTTGATTTGCACTCGAACTCAAAGCGATTTATCGAATTCACAAATATTTTCAAAGCAGAATCGTCAACTTCATGGTAAAAGTTCGTTATGTTAAACCGTTTAAAACCGTAGCTTGGTCTTTAATTTGGCTAGGTTCTAAGACTTGGGTTTTATGAGGAGGAGCCGATGAGGGATGAGTTAATAATGATTGTATACCCCAAAATGAAAAAACCCCCTCATTCTTATCATAACTTCGAATGTAACACTTCAACGTACTTGATAGTCTTAACATGTCCCTGACATACATATAACTTTCACATAACATATTAAAACTTGTTTTAATCAACCTTCTTCAAAATCTCCTCTCGTCTTTACTATATAAAAACACTCTTAGCAATCTTAGAGATGAAAAAATACTACAACAAAAAAACACTAATTTCATGTACAAAACAAAAAACTCATTATCCATCATCATTATCAAGATCATTATCAATACTAAGACATAAGACTATTTATTTCTTATATATAAACATGCTAGCTAAAATTGTGGCATATAAGGTTTTTAAAATTCACATCACATCGTACTAATGCTAATCACATTTGTTGTATTCCGTATATGTAAGCTTTAAATTAATAACATTTCTTTCTATAATGTATCTTAAAATCAATGACAATTTATTTAAATTTATTTGTTGACTTTAAAAATCAACACATGAGCATAGTTAAGATTACGATCAGACGTCCTGATCGAAGGTGTTGATGTTTAAAAATAATAGAAAATTGCTTCATTTAAATATATATCAATTTCAAAAATATACTTGTAACATTGTAAAAAAATTTAATATTAAACTTTCTGCATATTTACTGATATATATGTACTAGATTTAAACCGTGCGATACATGACAATTTAAATTAAGCAATTTTTATATTCATAATTTTTATAAATTTAATATTTTAATATTATTTTTCAATTAGTGTTTGAATAGGATTCGTAGATTTTTTAATTAATTATTATTATATAAAATATTATCTAATTCTATTTACATTTATTTTTTAAATTTAAATAATTAATAATTATTTATTTTTTAATTATAAGAAGCTGTGACGTCTCATAGTAAATATAGAGCACCATATATCTTGTGATCGGTATTGCCCGTGATGTTTAGTTATATGAACTTGACGCTTGACCGAGTGATGAGTTAATCTTTTTGATACATTCGATCATAAAAACTACTCCGTATTTACAACTCACAACACCATTAGAGACGTTATTCATCAACAATAAACAATCGGCGATCCCCCCACCGTCTTTCTAATTATTTCTCCGATCCAAATTTCGCACACACTCATAACACCATTAAAGACGCACAGTAATTAACAATCAGACGTTATTCATCTTCAATATTCGATATAATTTTCGGCTACAAAATTAGGGATACATACCTACTTTAACAGTCAACGAAGATTTAAAACTTATTGAATGCCAAATGTCGTCATATTCGAAACCCTAATTTTTTCCGACGATGTTAAATCACAACTCGTGAGTTTGATTTGATTGAAGAAAATCATGTGGTTTTCGTTTTGGAGATCCAAAGATCGTTTCACTTTAGATGAACTCAGGTAACTCTACTGTACATTACTTAATTTTCTATTTCTACGTATACGGTTTTAGTTTACGTATCGAAGATTGAAGATGTATCTCAGGGCGAATATAGAATGCTTACAGATATAAATACACGATGATTAATTGTGCTTAAATGGTGTAGTCTATATTTTATAAGGATATGTGTTAAGTTGGAACAAAGCTTATATCCATTTTGCAATTAGGAATGGTGGGCTAGATATATGTGATATAAGTTAGCTATTCATGTTCGGAACTAAGGGCGATATGTATTTTTGATGGTTACTTGGTGTCGATTTGTAGTGAATGGGACTAGGACCTCTAGAGCCAAGCATGTGTCTAATCTTACGTCTTATCTTATCTTACACACTTATAAAGGATTTAACCTTTATCTTCAATAAATTAAAATTTTAAAGAATGGAAAATGACACAAATACCCCTATCTTCAACCAAATCTACCCTTACCTAATTTTGGAAACCATATAGATATTAAAGATATAATTATAAATTAAATGAAATGCAATTTAGTCCATAAATAAACAATTGTACATTTGAAATACATGTTCATAAAATCACTAAATAGAATAAGTTCTCCGCTGCGTTGCGCGAGTGTCTGCTAGTTTTATTTAATCAGGTGACATATGAATTTCTTTGGGCTTTGCTGTGAAGACAGCTGAGATGTACTAGAGCAGCATGTTTATACACGTTTTACTGTTGTACCATTATCAGAGTTTTCATTGATTTTCTGTCATGCTATTACGACCCTAAGAATGACAAATATCTTTCGTAGTTACTTTATGACCCTACTGCCACCAGTATATTTGCGAGCTTAGGGGGATATCGTCATCCTTAGATAATATAATCATATTTTCAAGAAAAGATATATCATCATTCTCTTCTCTGTATGGCAACAACATTCACAGCTAAATTTTGAGGGAACAATCATATGTCGTCATAACAATACCGTTTGGTGTATAAGTTATTCTGTTCAACTTTTTAGGGGAATAGACGTGATTGTAACTTCTGTACACAACACATATTAGACTGGCATATGCAATAGAAGAACGAATGAGAAACAAGAACACGCCACAACTGGCTACTTTTCCGTGCTAGGCAACAGTGTTGGTTCAGCATTCCCTTAAAGACTGAATTCTCTGCTGGAGCACGACAAATATATCCAGTCATATATGTCTACTCCCATAAAGGATATAACTTAAGAAAGAAATCTGTCAAAATATCTAAACTTAAACCATCATAATAATCCGTAAAGCTCAATCAAATATGTTAAGCGATATGCAACAAACCAGGCACTAAAAGCCTAGAAATAGTGAGAAATAGTCTTTAAGGGTAAGATAAATAAGTACATAGGAGAGATGCATAGTAGAAACGGAAATCTGAGCCAAGCGACAGAGATGCGTATGTATGAATACGAAAGGTGAGAAGTACAAACTATAGATCCAAGTTCTAATTGTTGATTTATTGGAACATTGGTAAGCAAGCATGTATAGCTTTCTGTTTAGTTGTTGACAAGCGAGCCAATTATTATAACATGATAAGCCTGTATCCCATCTCAGCCAAGTATGCAGGTTGATTACAAACTCAGTTAGGGTAAGTCATATCCGAGATAATATCTTTATATTACTACATGGGTGCACCCAACGTGTATACTTGACACACCTGCACACAATTTTAACTTGGTGCTCTTATGTCACTCTCAACTTGAGCGTCTGTGCAGCCTCTAAGTATAATTTGAAAAGATGGTTGTTTGGATGACTGATAATATATTGTAATATATGTAACATCTCAGGCTGTATTTATTTGTTATGGAGCAACCGACTAAAGTTAGTTATGTACCTGCATTGCGTTTGATTTGTTTTCAGGTTTTATTATGTGTATCGGTTTGATAGAGTAAGTATCCGGAATAGGAATGAAAATCTAAAGTCACAACCTTTGATGGATTTGAGACACTTATTTTGAGGGGGCTTGATACCAATCCACAAAACAAACATTGCCGATCATTTTCATTCCCATTCCGTAGTTACAGTCCTCAAACCGACACCCCTTGTTGAAAGGACTTTTGGTATGGATACACTTTTACACAAAAACTCCCGTAGCTAAGAGAACCCCAACAAAGCTTTGAGTGATGAAGTCAACTTGTCTTACCAAGTGTGTGACCATAGTGTCATTGGCCTTAGGTTTTTAAGCTTGTTGTGTCACACAATATTGTTACGAACCTTGTTTCTTAATAAAAAGTACCTATTCGTAAAATACATGCTTAAATATATGTCTATTGGCGCCCATGTTAGAATATGATGAACTGATTCTTACAAATTTCAACAACCAGATAGTCAAATTTAGGTGGTTAAATATTGTGATTATTATTAGGTAAATTATAGAGTTATAGCGATAATAAGCTTCTACGATAATTCAAAGTTGCATACTGATTATTGTTTCAGGGTCTTGAGAATGCCACTGTTGTTGCTGCGACCCATTTTAAATTTATTTCGTCTGTAGTCCCAACGTCGACTGCAATGTGGAGGTCAATGGTGATGCCGAAACTTGTTCGACAGCTCGGTTCTATTGGAGCTATCCGGGCTCAAACTATATGTTACAACTATAAAACTATTCTGCAAGATCGAACACCTCTCGAGAGAGCTTCATCTAACATAGGCATGAGACATAACTCGGGTGAACCCATTTCAAAGCGCCAAATAGGCGAGAATGTATCAAGAACAGATAAAGTCAACTTATTGGTTAAAATCTTGATGGATCTTGATGATAGTAAAGAGTCTGTATATAGTGCTCTTGATGCATGGGTAGCATGGGAACAAGACTTCCCAATTGGACCTTTAAGACGAGCATTGATTGGACTTGAGAAAGATCATCAATGGCATAGAATTATTCATGTTATAAAATGGATGTTGAGTAAAGGTCAAGGGACAACACTTGGAACATATGGGCAGTTGGTTAGGGCGCTAGATATGGATCATAGGGTAGAGGAAGCACATGAGGTTTGGGTAAAGAAACTTGCCGTGGATTTGCATTCGGTCCCATGGCAGCTCTGCCACCAGATGATATCAGTGTATTATAGAAACAATATGATGGAGCGGGTGGTTAAGCTTTTTAAGGGGTTAGAAGCATTTGATAGAAAGCCGAGGGATAAGAAGATAGTGAAGAAAGTAGGTGACGCGTATGAGCTTTTGGGGTTGATTGAAGAGAAAGAAAGAGTGTTGGAGAAATATAAGAGTTTGTTTGACGAGACATTGTCCTCTAAGAAATCTACCAAAACTTCGAGGAAAAAGTAGATGTGGGGAGAATAGCGTGTCATTATCTTCGGAAGATGATAACCCTCTCAAATTACTGATTCTACGGGAAAGAGGTTTCTGGCTTGCTTAAACTTCAAGTACAAGTCTTCAGAGTTGAGCTGGCAAAATGGACGGGTCGGAAATGTTGGGTGCAAGGTCAAAGTGTGTATTATGGGTAAGGGTGGGGTTAAAATGTGACATATTTTCCAAATTTAATTACTAAATTTGAATTCATACAAACTTCCTAAAAAGATTTGGAGTTACTCTGCTTTACTTATTCTAAGCTTTTCAAAATTTTATTTGGTTGTGTAAACTAAGATTCATAAGAGTAATACGAGGTTCGGAAGTATGCGAGGACCATGTTAGACATCAAAATATACCCACATGATTTTTCTATAATAATCTAAATTAGGTCTACAATTAAGTTGCACTTATATCAAGAAAATCGAATTTTAACTTGGATCATTTACTATTTTATCGAGTTAGATTATTTTGGATTCTTATCGAGTTGTACATGAATAATAAAGTTCTTTGTGGATATCAAATCAAGTTTCATAAGTCAAACATAATTTTAAATAGGAATTTTAAATAGGAGGGGATCTAAAAGAAAGAAAAATAAGTAAAAGAAAAAGGAGAAAGATTTTAGATAAGAGTAGTAAAGTAAATTAGAATTTAATAACTAAAATGAATATTAGGAGGTCACGTTTGTCAAATTTGAGATTCTAGAATATTGGATTGAAATGTTGGAAGTTGCATATTGCTAGAATTTTATTATCATCTCATCATCATTATCAAAGCAGCATGTCACGTTTCATTCATTCGCATTTCATTCTCACATAATGATAGCAGTAGTTGTTCAGTTTTTTATTCCAACGCTTACAGGAGTTAGTACGTTTTTATCCAAACACATATATTCAAAAGTTATTGTTGGTTTCATTTCTCAAAATCTACGTCACGTTTCATTCATTCGCATTTCATTCTCACATAATGATAGCAGTAGTTGTTCAGTTTTTTATTCCAACGCTCACAGGAGTTAGTACGTTTTTATCCAAACACATATATTCAAAAGTTATTGTTGGTTTCATTTCTCAAAATCTATGATTCAATGTCCAATGATGAATATGATATGGAAATTATAGATGACTCTTCTACATATGAATCCGATGATATGGATGATACAACCGAATTACGTAAGTTTTAAATGTTTTATTGTCAACATTTATTATTTAAATAAGACTATTGATTCGGTAGTGAATACTAGTTATTCATATTTATCTTTATGTAGTTGCGCAGAACATGAGAAGTTGCAAACGAAAGGGGGAAGACGATGCTAACAAGAGAAATAGTCAAATGATCGATAAGGGTTCTATGTCTACTCAATAGTTGGGTCTTGCAACAATTTATTTGTAAAGACAAGTTTATGTGTTCTTAATGTTTTGTATTTTCATAATATTACGACTATGGTTACATTTTGTACTAATTTTGAGTCTTGTGACTAATTCAGTGTGATAACCATTTGATTCATAACATATACACTTTGATTCAGAAAATATATACTTCGATTAAGAGAATTTACACTTTGATTAAGAACATTTTAATATTGATTCAGAAGATTTATACATTGATTCAGAGAATTTACACTTTGATTTATAGAATAAACAATTTGCACTTTGATTCAACTAAATGGCACTTTGAATCATAAACAAGAGATAATTCAGGAGATTTACAAATTGATTCACATAATTTGCACTTTGAATCATAAAGAAGAGATAATTCAGGAGATTTACAAATTGATTCACATAATTTACACTTTGATTAAGATAATTTGCACTTTGATTCAACTAGATTGCACTTTGAATCCATAAATAAGAAATAATTCAAGAGATTTACAAATTGAATCTGATAATTTATACTTTGATTCAGATAATTGATTCAACAGAATTTACATTTTAAATCAAGCAGATTCGCACTTTGATACGGTATGTACAATTCAATATTTTTACCCGACATAAATATCATAAATAACCGTGTAAATTCCAAAATACAATGTACTAAAGTTTATCTCCCAAACACCCTTAACCTTTCTTATCTAATTATATCCGCCCTACCATTTATCTGATCCTTCTCCTCCTTGCTAAGTTTTTGATGCTCTTTTGATTCGTATTGCACTTTGAATGAAAAACTCTTTAGATGAGAAACCAATATCTTTGTTGTGTACTTCCTACGAAGTTCATCTAACTGCACTTGCTGCTTGTTATGCTCGGTTCTAATTTCTGCATCAAAATGTGTCAATCCTTTAAACATTTCCATATGCCGCATTAAAAATACCCTACAGTCGGTCCCATTGCCTCTAGTTTGCCAACTCAGTCCCAATCTATGTAGTCTAGATTGTCGGATGGTTGTACTCTTTGGGTGACGTGTTGATAAATAATCACAAAAACGGTCTCGCTGCCATAAAAGGAAATAGGTGACCAAAAGTGAATCAACATTAATCAATATATACAATTTCATGTTATGAATACGAAATGTGTATTTATTCTTACCAGATTTTCATGCATTTTTTTGGTAATAAAAATTTAGCCGCTGTAACATCTGCCAGATTATCAAGTATATAAATATGACCAATGTCGATGTTGATTACAAGACATCAAAAATGTTCAAGATTCAACAACGGGAAGAAAACCTGATAAAAAACAAACCATAAGGCCAAAGAAAGCCAATAAAAATAACTATAACATTTATTATTGTTATATTACCATCCCGTAGTTGGTAAAGTCCCCGATATTGTATCGTTCCAAACAATCATTCATGTTTTTGTTGAACTCTCCTTGTCGCTCATTAATTGATCTTGATTCATTAAAACACACTTTCGTCTGCTAAATTAGATATCCAATAATTGTTAATATATCAAACACTTTGATTCATAACATGTACACTTTGATTCAGAAATCTAAAACTATGATTCATAATTCTTTGAAGATGATTCATGAAATTATAGTTTGATTCATAATCTAAGTTTCAATCTACTGAATCAGATGGTCAATATGCTGCATCAAAAATACTTGTTATTAATGAATTCGGTACTCATAATACACGACAATTTACTTACCAGGATACTAGTATTCATAAAGGCCCTTGGTTTGCGATCTTTCCCATGATGCTTTTCTTTTTCATTAAGAATGAATGTCCATATGTCTATAACATCCGCATGGACCCTTGATCCAGGCGTTAATGTTTCCATTATACCTTTCATGGTAGTAATGTCATTACTACCCTTGAATATCAACTCATTGTAATAACACGTAATTATGTGAATCATAGAGTTAAAATAATGAATCAAATAATCGAACATTATACAATAGAAAACTTACTCAGCATCACCAATTAGTGTGAATGACCAAATTATCATCATTTTATGCTTGATATTGTCATTATTTTTATCAACCTCATTTTGTTGCTTTCGATTCCATGATTCACTTGGTGGTGGAATAACAAAATCCTCATCAGAGTTGGTGGTACCTGTCAAATTTATTCAATGAAACAAAAATATGAATCCAATAAATTTGCCATATGATGCATTGGAGGATCAAATATGAATTTTTTGAATCACATTACAAAATTTCTGAATCACAACCCAAACCATCAATCCATGGTACATACTTTTCATATTCATAGCATTGCATTTTAAAATCACAAACAAACCATAATTTCTTAATCATATTACATTTATTTATGAATCACATAACAAAAGTTCGTTCAACACAAACAATACGTAATTTATTACCATAATTTATGAATAAACCGTAATAGTGACTGTGTATTATATGATGAATCACATTATATCTAAATTACACTACCATAATCAAAAACATTATATGATGAATAATGATCCTTTATATGTTAGATAATAAAAAAATAAAGGTAAGGATTACGAAACAGTGACTGTGTATTAACTGTGTATTATGGTCTTTCTCATAAAGGTAAGGATTACATAATAGTGACAATCACATGCAAACATTTCATGATTTTTGAATCACAGTAACATAAATATAATAATATTGAATCACAATACTTTCAAACTGGTATCGCACCAATAAAAGAATAAAATCATAAACTATCAAGATTAAAAGTATAAACCCGCGAGTTAATGATGGAATCTGTACATAAATTAAAAGCATAAACCTTGAAATTACACCTTTTTCACATGTTTGATTCATTGTTCTTGATTTCAACATCTTCGATTAAACAATAGGGGTTTTTACTGTTTTTGGGGTGGATTGTAGGGTTCGTGGTTTGTGGGGCGAAATCGAACGGTTTTTGGGTTTGATTGTAACGTTTGATTTTGTTGCGTGATTTTGGGTACTAAATGTGATAATTGAACGGTTTTTGAATCAAATTAGAATTAGATTTTAATTATTTTATTTCATTTTTTTAATTAGTTAAATGTACCCTTTTGCCCCTCACATCCTTAAAATAATATAAGCCATTGATCTCCAGATCTAATGGACATAAAGCTTTCTTCCCTTTCTCCATCAAATTTTTTTTCTCCGTAGAACCCACTCATATATATGTATACTAGTTTTTATACCCGTGTATACACACGAGTCATTTTGAAAAATATGAAATAATACTATTTGAACATTCCTGAATATACGGTTTTAAAAATATAAAAAATATTAATTCATTAATTAATTAATATTATATATTTAGATAATGTTAGTAGTATCATTTACTAATTATTTTGTTTACTGTGTTTATCTTTAAAATATTTATTTGTTTTATTTTTTAAAATCATAATTTATGATGTTATCAAATCTCTAATTTTACTCAATTTAAAAAAATTATTTTAATTAAATTATGACTTCTGATTGGTTAATTAGATTTCAAATTAAGATGATGATGTCACAAATATGATTCTTATATATTATTTAAAATAAGATAAGATATACATATATTATATGTATCCAAAACCATACAAACTTTATACCGATTCCGAACAGTTTTATAAAATTGTACACCCCTACAATTATCTAATCAAATATGTTCTTTCAAATATAACTTAACAGACAAATATGTTCAAACTTATTCGAAGTTTCATTTTAAGTTGGTAAATAAACAACATAAAGCCTATATTAAGACTTATCACATTCAAGCACATCAATGGTTCATCGACATCAACAATCAATCGATCAATAATCAATCGATCAATAATCAATAATTCTAATTAAAACAGCATTTTTTTTTTATTAAAACTAATAATAATATTAATAATATATAATAATAATAACATTAGTAAATGAAAACTAAAAAGAAGAAAACTTTGTTTTTTAACAAACACACACTGTGTAAGTAAAAATAAAATCAACAAAACCACAATTCACAAACCCTAACCACCACCATGGATCCACTCTTCCATGCGCTCAACATCCTCCCGTACTCCATTCTCCGGCCACCGCGTCTCCGCCTCAAACTCCCAACCATAACCCTACCTTCCGCAATGACCGTTTTCTCACTCGTTCTCTTAACCTACTTCATGGTTGTTTCAGGCGTTGTTTATGACGTCATCGTCGAACCACCAGGAATCGGATCTACACAAGATCCACGGACGGGCACCGTCCGTCCAGTCGTGTTCATGTCCGGCAGAGTCAACGGTCAGTACATTATCGAGGGTCTATCTTCTGGATTCATGTTTGTGCTTGGTGGATTAGGAATTATACTTATGGATCTTTCGGTTTCACCGAACCGTGCGAAAAGTGTTAAGATCTCGTTTGCTGGTGCTGGAATTTCGTTTTTGGTGATTGCGTATGTGATGAGTATGTTGTTTCTCCGTATTAAGATTCCTGGTTATTTACGTTGATCTTCGATGTTGTTTCAATTGGGAATATGTTTATGATTGTATGATGAATTAGACTGATAGGAGCTGGAATTCTGAAATGTTACATTTCATATTATTGTTAGTTACTTTAAATTGTTGAGCTTATAAAGGAACATGATCTTAGAGGCTTGTAGCGTTAATGTTTACTTTTTCTTTATTTTATGATGAATTACGTGTTATTTGCAGTTACTTGAAATTGTTGAATATATAAAGAAACAGGATTAGCTTGTGGTACAACAAAGTCTGTATGTATCAGTTGGGGGTTTGCGGGTTCAAGGGACTAGCCTTATAAGCTTAAACTTAAGGTTGTTGAGCTCAATTGGTAAAATAGAGTCTGTATTTGTGAGTTGGAATTTGAAGATTTCATTTTGGTAAAACAGAATTATAGATCGTCAAAAATAATTTGTTCGGGGCCCTTGCTCCGTTAGTGTCGGAAGGTTGGGAAAATTGGTAGCACAGAGAGTGTAATGTGAGTTTGGGGTTCAGAGGTCTCAGGATAAACTATAATATCTGTAGTTATATCCACATTATATTATAGAGCATTTAGGTCTATATGATGATGGATTTATCATTCTCCTACTATGAATGCTTTAGGTCTTCACTTTAACATAAGGTAAGAGCTATAATTAGGCTATCCACTGCTATTTTGATCATGATCCGGTTATATAAGGGGGTAATTGCCAAAATTTTCTTGTTTGTGTCTCTTAATTTGACATATTGGGAAAACTGGTAGAACAGTGTCTGCATATGTGATTTAGGGGTTCATAGGTTCAAGGATTATAAGCTGAAAATGACGTGCTCTAGTAATTTGTAGACTCGGGTATGGATCGTAAGTAGGGATACTTTCAAATCCATGAGTACATTTTCTTCGGTATCATTGTATGTGTCAAGTCTTACATTTTCTTGGTTCTATTAACTTTGTTTATCAATTTGGAATTCGGTTACTTAGTTTGGGTTTTTCTTAGACTGATACTTCATAAGCTTGATTGCAAATTGACAATGAACGACTATGATTGGTAACATCAAAAGAATAATAGGGATATACACAACCACCCTTTTGAACATAGTAAGGAGGACATGTAGGAGAAATCAAGTTTCTGTTAACCTTGTTTGGAACTTTGGATAGGCCTGTTATGTGCACAATCAAGATAATGCATAATTGTTTGTTGATCGTGGATAGGATAGCTCCACTCACCCACTCTTTTGACTATGTGTTACCATTTAGGAGCTTCCCAGTTGCTACTTGTTAGGACTTTCAGTTTATTGACAGATATTGTTATGGTTTGATTTAGGAGATCAGTTGAATTGGCTATTGAGTTTCTAATAATTTGGAGCCTTGTTCTCTTCCCACAAATTACTTATCGACTTATTGGCCCAGGTTATATATGTTGGAAGATCATTGCATAGATTTTGCTAATGAAATTCCAGCTCTCATATTATCAATAATCTTGAATCCTCTCATGCTCCCATCCTTAATACTCTCAACTCTTAAAATGTTGGTGGATTAGATTGATAGTCAATCCCACAAGGCCACAGTAGTGAAACCTTTGCTTCACACTGACCTTAAATTGTCCTGTTACACAGCAAACATCAATTGGTTTCAACTCTAATGGTTTTGAATGATTGGTGAAAGATCTAGTGGCTCTCAAAGTTCAAATGAGTAAAGATAATGTTGACAGAAACTAGCTCAAGAAGTCAGGACAGAAGACAGTAGTTATGACCCACTGGTATTTGAGTCCACACTAAGCATCACCTGCACGAAAATGACTGTTACCATGGAGCTAGTCCAATCCTAACTAGCTGAAATGGATCCTTACCATCCTGCCTCTCCAACCCTTTTGCAAATATATATAGGATCACAACATAGAAGGTTTTTTATGGGTTTGGTCTTGTCCTGTTACACATAGGTTAGATACGGGGTATCAAAAATTGTATATGAGATGGATAACGGGTCAGAACAACAATTAATATAGTAGTACTTGGACCTGACTTGGATTCGAAGTGGTCACAGGGTGTGCCTTTTATCAACTGTGTCTAGCCAAATGTCATCAGTTTTGGAAAAAAATGGATGGTTTGTGGGTATGCAAAAAGTTATTATGACAAATCACATGGGCAATACTATGTGGTTGGTTTAATACATGGAATCACTATAGGTATGGGAATGGGTTTTCAAATCCACCATCATAGAAGGGTTTGAAATATTTCTATAATTGTGGGTTTGATACCCATACCTCAAAAAGAAACCCATTAACCAAACTCTTTTAATGGTGATCAAACCCATACCTCCATTCGCATACCCACATGAATCCAAACCCTTATAGTTACATTTCAAACCCACAACCACGTTAGCCCAAGAACCTCATTCCATTTTGTGATGTCTCAGCTGATTAAATGATTGGAATCAACGGGATTTGGGTTCATGATATATCTGCTATGAGCCTTTGATGGCAACCCTGTTGTAAGGGTGTTCAGTACTCAAATTCAACTTGGAAACAGAATTATAATTTGAACTGAATAGAATTGCAATAGTTCTAGTTGAATTGGTTCACCAATCAGTTTTCAAATCATTAAATGTCAAATTCGAATCACCCATGCTTAACATTGGGGATAACTGTAACCAATATTTTTTAAAATGTTATTTCTATCAGAATAGTGAAAAAAAAATAAAAAAATATATTCTTACTGTCATTTAAATTCAGCTGTCAAGTGAGTTCAGTTTGGCCTCTCTGTTACTTCGTATAACATATATTAAACTCTCTTATAACTTGATTGTTTGGTTCAACCCTATTTCGAGTTTGAATTCTAAAGCAAATAGGATAGTGAATTTCAATGTTCATAGCCTATATGATCCTAGCGTAATATTTGTTATTTTCGTATGTTGATGAAAAGAAAGTTAAATAGGGAACTGAAACAAGGAAAAGAAAGGAAACTGAGTTCGATACGGTTCTGTCCGATTCAATATCAAGTTGACAACAAGTTGGTCTACTAGGCACTAATTTAAGTTTGCGGTCAGTAACAATTTAGTCTTCCAACCAATCAACCAATAGTTTGTGGGTTCAGATTCTAACATAAATTATATGTGCGTTTGAATATTTAACAGCACACAAAAAGGTCTAAATTGATTGAGTAATTGGAATCAATGGAACCTTGATTAAATGATTGGAGTCAGAGTGATTTGGGTTCACAATATGATGACGAACTTGTTGCATGCTTGTTATAAATCTCGCGTTAACTTTCTACACAAACAACTTTATAATACCGAAAATAATTAAAAATCTATCAATAAAATGAAAATTCACACCTTTACATGATCTGAAAGTACAAACATCCAAGAAAAAGAAAAAAAAAATCAACTCGCCATGTTTATGTACATATGCACATGCAAGATTGTTTAACCTCTAGGTAACTCGTCCTTTATTTTCACCAACAAAAAACTACTTGAATGTAAAAAGTAATACGAAGAAACTCAAAACTTCATAGTGAAATAATTTTTAGGAGAGAAGATTCGTCGAGGCGAAAACATGCCCATGTACCTAGGGGAAGCAAGTCCATCAATAGTCCGGTCACCATGCATCACGTATCCTTCTCTCCCTTCTCTACCTGCTTGAGCCATGCGGTTCCCATTAAATGTGCCATATTTTCTTAGCTTCCCGATCCAAGACCTCTTCTTTGGAGAGTTTTGATGCGCACCATTCATCTTCTCGCTAAGATACTCTTTTATCACATGTAACCCTAGCTCGACCACCTCCTGTGGTGGAGACACTAAAGGGTTACCTTCCACGTTAAGCTTTCTAAGTCTTCTTAAGCAACCCATGGATTCCGGTAAGGTACTAATCTTGTTGTAACTAACATCTAGTTCAACGAGAGAGAAAAGGACACCTATGGAATAAGGTAAAGCGTCAAGGTTTTGGAAGTTTTGACTAATATTGAGAATCTCAAGGTTGACTAGATTTTCAAGGTCGTCTGGGAGGGAGCGTAGGTGGTTGAGACGAGCGTCAAGGTGGCGGAGATTGGTTAAATGGGAGGTGGACGATGGAAGGAACTTCAGCTTGTTTGAGTTAACCGACAACTTCTTGAGGTTGATGAGTTCGAATCCAATGGTGTCTGGTAATTTGGTCAACTGATTGAAATTTGCATTTAAATCTTCTAACGCTCTACAATTTTCCAAAAACAAAAGCATATCAATGACTTGTACAACTAGTTCATATGAAAAAAAAAAGAAAAGAAGGTTTGTTTGTTTAAAAATAACCTGCAATTTTCAATAGTTTTTGGGAGGGACTGAAGATGATTTCCAGATATGTTGAGGGTCTTGAGTTTTGACAAACAACCAATTGAATTTGGAAGTTTTTTGAGTTGATTTGAATGTACATCCAACACCCCTACATTTAATAGTCTTGCTGTTAATGACTCTGGAATTACCTGTAATACACCATCCATCCAATATTTTACAATTGAGATACAGACAAATAAATAAGTTTCATTAAATGTAACAGTATTGTCCTTTTCACTATCATAAAAGTCAACTTCTTGGTTCCAGATATTTATGCCAATATGGAGGAGAAGAATAGAATAGAACAACTAATTATTATAAAAAGTACTAAATGATATTTTTAATACAAGTAGTCACAAGATTACAAGGTATGTAGCTTACTTTTATAAAAGAAATCTACAAGTGTTGGTCTTTTGAAATTTGAAAAATTACTTGTATAATTTGGCCTTAATTGATTACTTATTTACATTTATTAATCAGGTTTGACTAATTTGTAAAGAATGATAAAAAAAAATTAGACTATATAGTATATAGTTTCAAATATAAAAAAATTCATTTTTGTGGCAAAATTCAAGTCCGTTATTGTTGTTTTTTTACTATTTTTAAAACTGGACAACACATAAAGTTGGATTTTTAGCAATATAAGAAGTTTAAAAATCTATCCATTTATATGCATATATTATTTAATATTTATTATTGATTATTATTATTATCAACACAAAGTGATAAAACATATACTCCATATAATTCCAATAACCCATAAAATGAAAAATACGAAATTAAAGATATTAACTTCATGGATTCTTATTTAACAAATTAATTACAAGCTAAATACAAATGTGTGTGTGTCTGATTTTAACTTAAGAATGTATGCATATATATATAAGTATATTTCAATATATCAAAAGTTATACAAATATATATAACGTATGTTTAAAAGTACTGTTAGCAACAAAAAATAAACAAAAAACCCTCATAAAATTTATATATATAAACCGTTTTGTATCTATTTACTTAGCAATTAGCAAAAAATTCAAATATCATATAAATTAAAAAAGGATAACAAATGGAACAAATAGAGACTAAAGGGAAAAACAACAACAAACAATCATGAGAAATCAATAAATAGAAGACAGATTTTGTAATTATATGAGAAATTAGGGTACCTGGAGATTGTTGTTGGAAATATCCAATTTATAAATAATCCCTAAATTGAGATTATAAGCTAAAGGAAGAGTGTCTAAAGACATTTTACTCAAATCCACAACTTCATGCATTACATTTTCTTTTTCCTCATTTCTTCCAAAATGTTTTCTTTTTGACTTTGAAGAGTCAACCTTCATCATCCCATGATCACCATTAACCATCATCATATATTATATGTAGAACAGATGATACAAATATATCTCTACAGAATTTCAATATTCAAAACACACCCAAATGTGTGTTTGTGTGTGTATGAAAGAGAGAGAAATATTGACTTTTTTGTTTGTTTGTATTGAATGAGACTAAAGTGGAGAGATTATAGTGAAATTTAAAGGGAGGGAGAGATGTACGGATGAGGACATAATAGAAATTAATGATAAAGAAAACTATCTGTGAGTACTAAATTCTAGAGGATCGATCGGTGGCATTTATAATTTTATTATTTTATACAAAACGTATCTTTTTGATATTCTGGTTTAGAACTACATCTATTATGTTCGGGTTATAACAGGAGGTAGAAAATGGTCCTATGATAGCTTGGATACATAAATTGTTAAAATGAGGTTTGGGTTAGATCCGTGCATCATCCTTCCATCTTTAATCCTTTTTAAGAACGAAGTTATAGGCACAATTTTATTTTTGATAGTTTTCTTGTGGTGTTCCTTTTTGACATGAGAGATTCAAAATCTTTCATGTCCTAAAGCGAATATAGAATATAAAAATCTTATCTATTTAACACTAATGGACTATATTTTACCCTTGACACATATTTAATAAAATTTGTTCAATATAGCATGAGTAATCTAGTTATTAAATTTGAAAAAAAATAAAAATCGACATTTATTCTGTTGTGATATAGTACGTCGACTTTAATAATTTGTTACTGATTTATTATGTTTTCATAAAAGAAAAAAGTCAACCTTTTACTTATATAATATGAAGGTTTCAAAGGAGATCGAGTTATCGACTAATTGTAGACTAATGGATTTATATTATTAATTTTCACTTAATATATATAAAAGTTTTATTGAAGTGTTTAGCTAGGATAAAAAATATAGAAATACTTTCACATATTTTATCCATATAACCTATAAATACTATACTTTTTAATAATATTAATATAATATATCATGTTTTTTTCTTCAAGAACATTACATATATATTAATGCCGAATTTTTTGTGATATTTAACGATCATATACTAAGTAAATATTAGATTAAACTCATTATGCAATTCAAAATTAATTAATCCAGTTAACCAGGAGTCATGTTTAAATGATTTAGCTAGTTATTTGAGCAATATGATAAATGATAATGTGAGAATGATTAGGAAATTCAATCGTGAAAAAATAGAGAGTATAATAAAATAACCTTGACGATAGCCTATGAAAAACAAAAGATGAAATTTAAATACATTAACAATAGAACATCGAAACTTTTTCAATGAAATCACTTATAGCTAAGTAACAAAAAAGGGCCTAGTCGTTTTTATTATTTAAAATGGGTCTAATATTTTATTACTTAAACTATCCGAGACCTTATAATGTCGTTTGTTTACATAAAGTAAATTTAATCTCTTAGAACTTATATTCTCCGAGGTCTTAAAAATTGATCAAAAAACGTTGAAGATTCTTGTCACTAACTTATACTAATACATGACTTCGAAAATCCTTCAAATTTGGGAGCCTAAAGCACTAGCTTCACTAGTTTTACCCTCGAGTCACCCCTTTTCTGATAAGACAGAGCAAGGATGGTGTGTGAGAGTTAACTTATTCTTTTGTTGTTGTTTTGGGTATATAACAAATGTATTATTGATAAATGTGAGACTCATAACTTCAGTCTTTTATGTCATTATACACCGTATTCAGTTTTTATTCAGTCTTTTAAAACTACTTAACATAACGTTGAATTAGCAATTTAGCTTTTCATTCTTTTACGTCATTATAAGGAATGATTTTACATTATCTATTAGTAATTATAGACATGGATGGGGCTGATCAAACTCCTAGCACTTTTATCTGCATTTTTAAAAATATATAGTAAAACTTATGGTAGAAAATAGGATTATAAATATTACATCGTATTACGATAATAATACATATAATGGGGCTTATTAAACTCCTAGCACTTTTTATCTGCATTTTTAAAAATACATAGTAAAACTTATGGTGGCAAATAGGATTATAAATATTACATCGTATTATGATAATATATATGTATATATAGGGTGGGGATCAAGAGGAAAGTAAAAAATTAGGGAAGGGAGGAAGCAAATCTCAACCTTTGATTTCATCATAAATGAATGTTATTAACATTAACATGTGATGAATGCTACTTAAGATTTAACATTCATCAAAAATGAATGTTAAAAATGTTTTTTGACGAAAAATCATGGACTAAAATTTAATTTTATCATTCCCTAAGATTTGAAGCTTTCCTCTTATCTTTCCTTGTATGTATGAGAATGATTGAAAGGAAAGTCATCTAACTGTTAAAACATACGTAAATAATTATGCCTAGATCAAATGGATAGAATTTATTATGGTCTAGATAGACATATATTAAGCATGTTATAACGTCTAACTAGTGGCAGCTTTAATAGTTATCGTTATTAATTACGGATTATATTATGGTATTATATTCTATACCTCAAATAGAATTATTAGCGCAAAGTAATATTGATAGCATTGAATAGTGAGAGATGGTTATCATTGTAGTTGCGTCCAGCAACATAAGCTGATTTTATCTGTCTTAGATTCTCCAAATTTGGTACCATTTCTTATATCTACTCATATTACATGAAATAGGTATAAACCCCCTTGGGTCTTAAGACTTCAAATTACTATAAAAACACAAAAGATGAAATTAATAAATTTCTATCTAAAAAGGTCAAATAGTTCGATCTTATATGAATGGGATTAGTATAGATGGATGATAATCAAGATGTTAATAAAGTATACCCCGTGTCTACTTTGTCGCATACTAACATACCATATTATCTACGGACGACACCAAAACCAGCTTCAGGTGATTGTATTATAACAACGGCAGGCCGACTTTCTATTGAACCTTGATATAAAAATTATAGCTCGTACAAACGGGCTTTCGTCGAGTTTTAGTATAGAGTTTTTAATACATGTTACATAGTATTAGTAGTTTCAAACAGCTAAAATCGAGTATCGAGTATTTAAGTAGTGAAGCCAAATAATTTATAAGATAACATAGATATATGTAATTATTTCATCTTAATAACTTTTAGTATTGCTTTATGGATTATACTATTGTTGTGATCATATATACATATATATATATATATATATATGTATAGGTAAGTCTTGTTTTATCTAAAACTTAAGCATCCAATACTTTATTTTGTATTGCATAAGAATTTCTAGAGCATATTTTATTAATTATTAATCATCCCAGAATAATAATACTCTAGGGGAATATCCAACTAATAATTATCCATCTAAATATTAAATATTAGTCACATTTAAAATAAATATTCTATCATTTTGCGTGATTCACCTTCAATTTTTCTTTACTTTTAACACGTTGTTGGTCAAATTTTCATAAACATTTTAGCAATTCTTTTTCATTAAGTAAATCGAGTTATCATCTTTCGTCATGAATAACAATAACAATATAATATAAATACATTTAAAAATAATTTGGGAAAATTAAACATCGTCATCTTAATAAACAGCAATTTCTTTTTCAAATGGTTTGCGAAAATTAAAAAGAACCTTTAATATATACAAAGAAAAATACTGTATTAACTTAAAAAGTCAACGATGACGGAACCGTACGTTGTATACGGCCTGTTGTACTATCTTAATTTCTTGTTTTTCTAATGACTCCGTTCTGATCCAAAACGACGTCATCTTAATAGACCACCACCGCCTTTACATTAAATATTATCATATTAATCTTACTAAATTAGACACTACTTTGATTTCCGACAAATATTTACCAGATAATACTCGTTCAGTTTTCATAAATCATAATAATATATACTGAAACTGAATACGGTTTTGTTATACATTCAAGTTTAAATAATAAACACCTCAAAAATAATATCATTGTGATGTTTTTTCTTGTAAACTATATTCTTACCTTAATCTTAAATATCTTATTAAATCTTAGATAATTACGGATAACTCTGTTTCTCTATATTTTCTCAAAACTCCCTATATACGAATGTCATCCTATTCAAAGGGAAATACTACTTATTAATAGTGTTGGAAAAAAACTAATATAAAACATGAATCAACTTGAATTTTGTTGCTCCAAATTAATATTTAATGATGAGAAAAATTGTAAAATAGCCAAAATAGTTTTATTTTACAAAAATACATTAAAATAATGTTGTTTTGATATATTTGTCACCTAAAATTAGATATATAACAACACTATATACATTTTTCCATTATAATAATATATAACTATATATTGCCTTTTTAAATGATTAAAACATTTATTTTGCTTTTCTGAAATACATATTTTTAATAATAAACTCGTATAGACGTCTAAACTAATTACTCCATAGTATTTAATCGATGTAATTTCGTTATAGACCGAGCATATACTAATTAGAAAAGATTCAGAAAACGAGTTAAATAAGAAATATACATTGGCTAAGTGCTAATTTAAACATTTTCGCATAACTCGTAAATCATATATTTGAAATTTCAAACATTTACATTGTCCTCTTCATACTATCTATCCCATAGTCATATTACTTTTTAAGTTGGATAATTATTAAACTTTTGTTAATATTTTATAGGAAAATGCTAACGAAAACCCTTACAACTTATTTATATATTACAACGTACGTTCATCATAATGTTTAACACGTTAGGTATGTAATAAAATAATCATAATAGTTTAATGTCTTCTTATATTATATAACTACGAAAAACAAAAGAAAAAAAATGAGTATAAATAATGAGAGACAGCTTTCTCTCATTGTTGTTTGATTTGAGTTGTAGTTGACTTTCTTTTCTTAATTATAAATGTTTTGAGTTTATGGTTTTTAAATTTATTATTTATTATTAATTATTATAAAATCAGATCAAATCAGGTATTATGTAGCTGTAATATAAATTTTATTTGAATTGGCATAGAAATAGATGTAGGTAACTTTTAATTGAGGCCCATATTCGAAGCTTTAATTGTGGCTAGTTGCTATGTCTAAAATCTAAAAATACCCATAATAATAAATTTCTATATTTCTTGTCCGATGATAAGTACGGACGAATATATCTATTTTTATATTGGTGAGGTTGTTATACCTTCTGCATTGATTACTAATATTGTCAATTTTAGAATGCTGATTGCTTGATTGCTTTGAAAATTGTAACGATTGTATGGATCATCGCTTAGATTATGATCGAGTCTAGATCACTAGATGTGACGTTAAACAGTTATTTTACCTGAAAATAATGATATAAGGTGGGTCACACTCACATATAAGAAAAAAAGTTGATATACAAAAATTTAGGTGGCACCGTAAATTTCAAAGAGAAATTTACTGACATAGACTCTTCAAACTCCTACCAAAATAAACAATGTCAGCATAGATTTACAAATCTAAACAAAGAAATCGCCATAAATAAAATTCACATATGGCGATTATAGCGATTTGGACTTTTAATTTTTTTTCCATCAAATCCCTAACAGGATGAATGGCGATTTCCATAAATAAAGAAAATCGCCATAATAGGAAATGACATGGCGAAATTATGGAGATTGGACTTTTCATTTTTGACAACAAATCGCTATATATAGGTTGAATGGCGATTTCCATAAATAAGGAAAATCGCCATAATAGGAAATGACATGGCGATTATGGCGATTTGGACTTTTCATTTTTGGCAACAAATCGCTAGATATAGGTTGAATGTTGATTTCCATAAATAAGGAAAATCGCCATAATAAGTAATGAGATGGCGATTTCCATAAATAAGGAAAATCGCCATAATAGGAAATGACATGGCGATTATGGCGATTTGGACTTTTCATTTTTGGCAACAAATCACTATATATAGGTTGAATGTTGATTTCCATAAATAAGGAAAATCGCCATAATAGGTAATGAGATGGCGATTTCCATAAATAAGGAAAATCGCTATATATAGGTTGGATCGCTATTTTTGATTTTCAATTATGACGATTTGATCGTCTATTTTTGTAAAGGATCCCTGACCACGTCTATTTTGGTAACTTAATTGTTGAATGGTTTATTTGAGTAAAAATCTCAATTTCAAATTCTATCATAACAATTTTAAATATTATAATACGGAGTATAGATTAATGGAGTATGTACACGAAGAACAGATTATTAAGGAAAAGATTTATCTTGAACTTGTTAAACAAAGTGTATAATGTTGTCGAGCAAAAATATGGTAGCATTTTGATCGTGCTGAAATCACTTTCATGTCATTTGGTTTGTACAATTGACCGATAAACAAATGCAAGTGAATGAGTATAAACATTAAGAATCACTCTTCGTCTGAATTATTGAACTTTATGGAGTGCGATTGTAGATCAATGAGACCGCCTCTATAGCTTCCGCGCTTCTTCTTTGTCTTCTCATGCCGAAAGTCCCTACACATCAGAAAGTGTTTAATTACCCAATCAAAACGGTTGGTCATCCACTCAGTAAGGAAAACAATACTGTTTGATCTCAAAAATTACTTAGAAACTATGACCTGTTGGGCAGACCGTTCAGATTGAAGGTGGCAATTTCGACCAATTCACCAATGCTATATTTGTAATGGGGTACACACACAAAAAGCAGCTAAATAAAAAATAAGGCATATGGGCCAAAGCCCAAAAGTCATATGATTGTACATTTTTAAATGTCATACTTAGTTCTTCGTAATCATATTTATCACAACAATTAGTTTTTAAAAAAATACTAAAGAATTTGGACAAAAGTGTTATGGCTCAAGTGCTCAACCATACAAAAAAACAAATAATAATTAAAAAAAAAAAAAAAACTCCTTAGCCCACCCACCTAACCCATCCATTACGTCACCTACAGTTCAAAAGTTCAGCCTGTTCAAGAGTCACCCAGATAATCCATTCAGATTAAGTTCTACTCTTTTTTATATAATACTTCACCTTCTATAAACATTCTCATTAAATGAACACTTCTTTTTTCGATAAATATGCATGTCTATTGAGACTACAACTCCTCGTTGAATTGATTCTAAGTTTCGCTATGTTTATTCTGTTGAAATTAGAATGTACTGTATCATCATCCTAATAATGTCCTAGATCAATTTATTTCATGTATATTATTATCTTATTCCTTTGATGATATATTGTTTGCAATCAAATATATAGAAAAATGGGGGGACCCAGACTGTTTGGACCCAACAACCCTTTTTGCCACTTTTAATGTTTGAAGGAGGAACTAGAGTCTGAAGAAACTAAACGTACCTCCCTCGCACTTGACCTAGAACTTCTTGTGCCTTGGCACCATAACCGATATCTGCACCATCCTGCAGTATACAAGTTAAGATCGTAGGTGGTGCATAAAAAAAGTCTCCCTCTTTTCTGCAAAATCTAAAACACCGAGTGATAAAAGTTTATGCACAATAGGGTAATTATCACCTTTGCCCAATACGAATTATCTTGCAATTTCTCGTGAGCGAATTCCACTTGATCAATTTTCACCCTTTGAAATGCATTAACCGTCTTTGGCTGCAAAAAACCAATCTATGAAAACAGATTCTTTTTAAAATTAAACTTAAAACATATTCTTGCTTTCGACACAAAATCTCAAGGGTAAAATAAAAGCAAGAAGCCAAGAACATATATGTTGAAAGTAAAAGAGAGATGAGCAAATACCCAAAATCAGACGAAATGTCTAATGGTCAATGAATCAAAACCACCCCAATCGTATTTCTAATGCATAAAACATTAAAACATAAAGCTTTGTAATCAACAACTTAGATTATTATTGAAATATACATTATGTGTAATCATATTTGACACACTAAAAATTTATTAAAAATGAACTTTTACGACTAAAAGCGTCCGCAAAGGGGTGAGGAGCAAGCTAAAACAACCCCACCCGTTTTGATCAGCCAAAATATTAACCCGCCTATTTTTTTCCATCTGTACTAAGAATATCAAAGATCAAGAGAGGGTATGCATACCTCATCTGTAACACTACTTAGTTTTTTTGTGGATTTCTTAGCACTAGATTTCTCCCCTCCATGTATCTCGAGTTTCCCATTTGTCTGCCCATCAAGTTGCTCATTAGATGTTTCTTGTGCATTGATTTCTTCCTTTTCGCTCTTTTCTTCATCGAATGTTTCGGTCTTTTGCTGCTTGGATTTTTTAATAGTTGTCGTCTCAGTAGATAGATAGTTCTCATTTTCGTTGTCATCAGGCAATGATCTTTTTCTTTTCTTGGAACTCGTTTTTACTTTTCTGGAAATAGGTTCATCTTTGCTATCTGTTTCCACTGTGTTTACTTCATCATCTTTGACAGCAGAATCAGTGCTTGACTTTTTTTTCTTCTTTTTTCTCTCTTTTTTTGCATCTTCTGTTACTGATTCATTTTCAACAGTAGTAGACAGCTCTAAGTTATCTTGTTGAATACTCTTCTTCTTTTCCTTCATTTTCTTGGATGAATCATCCATTGTCAATCCATTTATCGTATCAATTTTCGCTTCTTCAGCTTGACTAGAAGAATCCAAATTATTTTTGGCTTTCTTCTTCTTTTTTGGTTTTATTTCTAGTTCATCATCAGTCTTTTTGTCAGACTCCACCATTTTTTCATCAACTATTTCTGATAGATCAATCATAGCACCATTATCACCCTCAATGGTACCATTTTTCTTCTTTTTCTTGATGGTAGGTTCCTTACTGTTAGGGCATACATTATCTTTTTCGATAGGCTTATCAATTCCTAACACTGCAACAAACACATCCAGTATATATGAGCAATGTTTCATAAACATAAGTACCATAGGTGACAATTATCACCCATCGATGGGTCAATGGGTTAATTGTGGGTTTATATATGTTTTCTCATTTGGTCAAAGGTGTTGAAAAGGTCAAAAGTCGCACAAAGTGTAATCAAACAGCACAAAATCTAATAGACTTTTTTATTAAAATATATTAAATGATTTTTGTAATAATATATATAGTGTGATAGTGTGATAATATTTAATACATTAACTACTTATACAACTCCATAATTAAGACTAAAAAGTGTATGTGGGTCGACCCAACCGGGCCCAATCCATACTAAACCTTTACTTGTTCTGAACCCAATACATTTTGACCCCTTACCCACCCACACAGTTTGCCACCTCCCAGTATACATCTTACTCAGTGTTTTGACTAAAATACCTGGTTTCTTCCTGGTGTTCTTAGTACCATCATTGCTGCATATAACACAAAACAGAAGCTCTAGCTGATGAGATTGAGATTCAGTTGGAAACAAATTTAACTAGTTTGGCCAAGACAAGACAGTATGCACACAGAAAAATATAAAATGCCAAGTCACGTGATATAAATGAATATGATGGTTTTTACATATGAAAGTTCAACTGATCCACGGAGCTGAAATTTGTTTATATATAATTGATAACTTGTAATACTGGAAAGTTTAGCTAAAAGAAAGAAAGCCAAATGGTCGGAAAGATTCCCAAATTATACCCAAGTGTTAACAGCCTGCTAAGTTGGTTAATTCTACAACAAAAAATGGATCATATTTCTAAATGTAGCTTTTGACTTTTGTAACGATAGCTACTCAATCATCATATCTTAATATACATATAATACCCTATTAAACTTCTCTTAAACATCCTCTTATATACTTAATATACATATAATTCTCTATATCATCATATCATCAACCAGAAAACCTTGAAAAAGGCCTGTTATAAATAATTTTAGGCTTAGTTATTCAATTCTATATGTATGAAAGCAACTATGGATTCCGAGGATATGCATTATAATCGACTTGCAGCCAAGAGGTTTTGGACCCTAAAGATAGAGGTGGCAAGACGTAGGGGTCAGGTAAAGGGTCGAAATGTGCTCGGGTGAGAATGGTTTTTTTGAATATGGCTAAGGCTGGCTCGTTGGTCCCTATTTTTTCTTGATTGTATCTATTAATGTATTAAATATGAATATATGATTATAAAAACCACATTGTTATACCAATCTAACTACTTTGGATCAAGTGATAAACCAATTTAAGAGACTATAAGCATTTTAAAATTTAACTGCACTTCATGTCACTTTCGACCCACTTGACCCGTTTCATTTTTAATCGTGTTTTTAAAGTTACACATTTAACCCATTAGAGATCAAATATAGCCTGAATCAACCTGTTCTAGGTAAATGGATTGAGATTGCCGCATCTACTTAGGAATCAAGAGATGGCAACACTAGTTACATTTCCTATAATTAAAGTGCTGATTTGTTAAGATCAATGCATCGTAACAACTAGTACAAGAATGAGTCTTAGCATTTTACCTGGCCTTATATTTGCAGAATATGTCCTCCAAATTAAGTGAAGAATTCTTCCAGGTTTCACTCTAAAATAAGAGAAAACAGTACAATCATTTATAGTTCTATACTATAATATTGATTTTGATCAAATGACACAGCATAATACATATATACATACAGGCACAGATGTATAATATATATGAGGGAAAGAGATAGGGACCTGAATTTGAGCTTCTGACTGAAATCGTTTAAGGCTTTTGTTAAATCCGTTGCGATTGAAGTAATGAAGTACAGATTCATGAAGATTCAGTTTCAATTCAGGTGTTAAAGATGTAATTTTGGTGCTATTTTCATCCTTCAAAGCAGACGCAGTCATTGTTGATTTTGTATTAAGAAGAACTTGACGAGGTTTGAAAGCAAGTAGGGTTTTAGCGGATGAATTGGTGAGAGTGTTACTATAGTTTTTGTTGGTGTCAAATTGGAACATGACAATTGAACGGCTTTTTTGCAGCAGCTGTTGAAATAGGGTTTTATTGTTGCTGCAAATTAGGGTTTAGACATGCAAATAATGGGGGAAAAAAATATGGAACCGGTTTACACCGTTTGTTAGAGCATCCCAACAAAGCGTTTTTTTTTAGCAAAGTGCACGAATTTCTGAGTTATGTCAATTATATTTCTGTTGTAAATTTAAAATTATTATTTTATGAAATATCTCTATATTTGATTTTTTGTCATGAAACGTTCTTTATACTAATTCTTTTAACTTTTACCATTATATTTAAGTCACATGACTAACATGTGACAGAATATTTGTCCGTTCACAAAAGTTACATATTCCCCTTTAATATCTTCATCTTCTTCTTCTTCGTCTCTCACTTCCTTCATTCCTCCATTTGAATACTATCAACATCAGGCCACCACCGCAACCAGCCCTTCTAAACCGACAACAACATTCGATCACATCTATTTTATATTTTGAAACCATCACTTTAGCTACCATAAATCATCATTGTCACATAACAAACAGGGTTGAGATCCGATAAGAAATGTTTTTGAATAACAAAGAATTCAAATATTAAGACATTACAGCAACATGCATACCATAATTATTTTTAATGCTAACCGGTTTCCCTTTTTTGAGGAATTGAATTTGAAATACATAACTAATAATCTTCATTTCCATTGCTACCCAACTTTTGGATTAATTAAACAGTTACTTGATAAATTAGTGGAAGTTGCACATATTGAAAAATGTAATTATTAAAACCATGATAGTAACAATTAGAGCAGTTAATGTTCAAAAATCAATTATTAGGGGTTATTTGTTTTAAGGTTTTTGGTATAGGTTTGAGGAATAAATTTCTCTTCTTGAAAAAGTTACTGATTTCAACCTCAGGCCGTTTGATTCGTCATCCAACCTGTCCTGTCTGCCCATTTTGCCACCTATAGTCAATAGTTTTACTACATTCTAGTACACTCAAACCTTTGTGAGTTGTAGAAAGACTGTTCCTAGATATATATGCCTAGGAGCCTATCACAAGCTTCTAGTTTAGACAAGTATTAGGTTGGTCAATTTTGTTCATCAGGTTCTTAGAGACAATTGTGTTGAATTGATATCAATGGAAGCTCCAACAGATACAACAGTTATTTTGGGGCCGAAAACGGAATCCACAAGTTCCATAACATTTTCCACCAATTCCTTTTGGGAAACAGCAATGTCATTGTCCCCAGAACTCAGGCAATCATCCTTAAACAACAAGAGGAGCGATTAAAGCTCAGTTGCTGGGAAACAAATAGTAAAATCAAGTAATCTCAGCATCACAGCTGCCTTTTTGGTTCAAGGACATAACAAGTAGATGTGTTTGTTTTCCTTCTTTTCTGTGTGAACTAGAATCAAGTAATTTGTTGTGCCATGATTGAGAAGGCGGTGTTGGTATAGGCCAAGCATTAATGAAAATCCTTCGTGTTCTTGACTGTTTTCTATGGTTTCCGATCATTTTCTTGAGTTTTGTTTCAATCCCTTTTGTTAGGTTGCGTATTTCATATTAGTGCCTGCAGGGCTGTGTATGTATGTCAGATTATGTGGTGTTTGCATATTCTTTATGAAACAGAGTATGATTTGCAATAATCAATTTTCAGTGTTATGATAAAATGATTTTGATAAATTATGGATCAAATAATCATTTTGCGAGATGAGTTTTACCCATGCTAAACAAAATTAAGTGTAATTTTTCTCCACTTCTCTATCTAGTTTTCTTATAAAAAACTATAGAAACTTTGAATAAAAATTCAATGGGCATGCCAAAGGATTTACATAAAAGCATAATCTCAAGAACAGTCAAAATCCAAGGATCTAAAACCAACAAATATAATCTTCAACTTAAATTTAGAGACTATAAACATCAAGGATGAAGCTTGCAGCCTGTTGACATAAATCAGTCCTCTTTCGAATCAAGTAGCTGCCTTTTGAGGACCTCATTCTCCTTCCTCAGTTTCATTACCTTCTGCTTCAGAGTTTCAACATGCCGATTTGAGCTCAAATCCTGTTTGTTTTCAGCCAACTTTGATCTGCTAATCAGTACTGATCACAAAATACCAGATTAGCCAAATGTACCAGAGAACAAATAGATCACTGCCAATGAAGGGCTATTAGCTCGTAAACACATACAAATCAAATGATCATAATTCAAGTTGCACTTTTCGTTATGCTATACAAAGCATTTTAACATGTACATACATTCCTTTTCTAGACTCTGGAGCTTCTTGTCCAATCCATTTTTCTCTTCCTGCTCCATCATAAGGCAATCCTTTAAATCCTGTATCTCATATTGATCTAGGACAAAAGCATCACACTCATAAGTCTTACTGAACTATGTAGAAATTGTAAACGTCTTAAAAAGGTTCTATAAACTGCGCAGAAGCTCACATTTCATTTCTACATCTGAATGAACTCTGTCCAGCCTTTTTGCTAAAGCTTCAACATGGTTCCTATGTGCGGTTAAATCTTGGTGGAGTTGATTTATGGTTGATTCGTTAGCTGTTTTCTGAGCTAGAGAATCTCTGATTTACAGTAATATTTGATAACTTCATATAAGATCTGAAGTTAGTTAACACAATAATATTTGACTGAAAACTCACTTGATGTGAACCTCCAACTCTATTATTCTGTTGCCGTAATCATGCTTAAGTAGGTTCATTGCAATTTTGAACTCCTGCTTGTAAAACCATAGCTGTCACTAAGGTATGCATAAAAAAATTTACTGCGAAAGGCAGACATACTGGATTATTCCATTTAACAAACTGCATAGAACTTTCAACTCCTGCTTGTAAAACCAAGTTTCACATAGATATTTACATGGATGTCTTTCTAGGTTATTAAGTAGATAAGAACATATTATTAGCTAGAGGTATCACCCAAGACATGCCAAATTTCCTGATTCACAAACTCCACTTCCTCCAATTGCTGACAAGCCAGCTGGTAACGTAAAAACTTATATGGAGTTCTTAGATTACTAGGTTGATACAAATTTAGAATGTCGATGTTAAATTCATAAAATGTAACTGATCTTGGATACAGTGGTACACCGTACACTGACATGATGATCAGAAATGCATGCAACAAATTATACACCAAGCTACACGTCAACATAGCATACGGATACAGTTTCAGTTTAGTGGATAATCATCACTTACATTTTCTTTTCTGGCTTGTTCTTCATTCACTCTCTTCAGTTCTTCTTTTAAGATGCGATAATTATTCCTATGTTCAAGCTGTTTCATAGACAGAAAAACCTCAGATATAAAATTGCATTACCACCGTGACTCAACCTCAGCTTATACTACATATAGCAATCAAGTCAGTCACCTGATTAGCAAGTTTGTTGATAGATTCTGTATACAGTTTCATCACTCTCTCATTTTCTAATAGAATTGAAGTCCATTCAAACAGTTAGTATGCATCTTAATTTTCAAAATCCGCTTCCTTCATGCCAGATAAGTAATCAATTAAACTTTCAATTAGCACAGGAAAACATGAAAAGAACTCAAGACTAAGTAGAATCACAATTTGAATAACTTTGACAATAACCTAATAAACGTCATACATTATCATAAAAAAATAAAGGATAATAAGGACATTAATTAAAATCCATAATGTAATAAAATTTATGTAACCTAATAAAATTCCTAATTAGAAATACACAGAAAAAACCGAAATTAAAATCCACAAAATGCCGTACGATTATGTAAAATTGATGATCGTAGCAAATAATAATCAAAATAGAAGGTGTTTAGATCATAAATGAACACCTGATTTGAGAGTATTGACGGTGAATTCAAGCACCTCTCGATTTTTTATTTCGGACTTGATGTTTGATTGAAGAGTTTGAATCGTAACGAGTCCTTCACTAAAATCCTTCAAAAAACGAATATGAATGAATACATGAATTAACAGAAAGTGTTTAAGTATAAATTGAAGATTGGAAGTAGTAATTAAGTAAGTAATACATGGTGAATTTGATCGAAATCGGTGAGAAGTGATTCCAATGCTTCATCGCTAGTTGCCGCCATTTTCAAATCATTATTGTATATTTGTCCCTATATATATATATATATTTTCGTTAAAATAACAATAACAATAACAAATAACAAACTTACCATTAATTAAAATAAAGTTTAAAGGGCTTATATCTCAAACAAACTACATTTTACATATACTACTTATTCAGCAAATTTCCAGTTTAAAAATAACAATTTATTCAAGAATCACATAAAATCATTTTTAGCAACATTCTAGCATATAATTTAACATTTTCTTTACATGTAACAACACGATTTTTTTTCACATATAAATCATCTGTATCCACACTTCTCGCCTTTTCTGTTTCTTGAGACTGCTAATATCACCATTTAAAGTTGAGAAGACGGCCTGAAAAAGAATTCCTGAGCCAGATCTATTTTAAAATGGATGAGATGAAATTTGATTAACGCTTCAACATGTTACAAATATTAAACGTTTCATTATAGTGTTTCGTTATACAATTTACACATAATGCTGCCTTTCATGCATCACAAAATGGTATTTATACAAACATTACCGTATCAAAATCCCTGAGCACTGAAAACCACCATCCTGCAAAAACATTTGTTCCAATAATGATCAATCAAGTTGAATTTACGCTTCAAAATTTGTGTTTTCAGTCAACCGCAACAAGAATCAATCTGACGTCCATAAAATCTGCTCATCGATTTTTGTCAAGTTCTTATCATCAAGTCGTTTCCATGTCTTAATAGTTTCGACTCCCATCCATTCGTTCTTTCCCTTTTTAAGTTGTTCAAGTATAACTCGACCTCTTCTTGACCACCCAGCCCGACCATACCCATGATACCCGAAACCACCACCATAACAAAACCATACACCATCTAAATTCTTGCAGAAATCATTGAGGTGATCATGGCCTAAAAACACAGCTTTCACATCTCCCATTGACACGAGTATCTTTAAGACTCCGGAATTTACTATCGAACAAGCCACGTGCTCGTGATACTCCCCGAAAACTTCCTTGAAAGGGCCGATACGAATTTCAGGGATTGGGATATTGAAGAATGCTAGTGATGGAATTGAGACTGCAGAAATGTCTTGTGATTGATTGTTTTCTTGATAATGACCCTGTTAGCGAGACCATGCAACATGATAATGAAATCTAAATCTAATGGAACCAATTCACAGAAAGGGCAATGGGGTGGCTTGTTAACTTAGAGGTGACAGGATGGGAAAATTCCTTAACAAGTCAAAATGGGTTTGTGTTAATTTTCAGTAAAAGCCCTCAAGTTTTCATAAATATTGATAAAAACCTTTAAGCTTTCACAAAAAAAAAGAACCATCTGACTTGCTTACGTGGTGCTGATGGGGTGCTTAGATATCGGTTACCTGTTGTTGATGCTGAAGGTTACCTTATACGGAGTATTAAAGTTTTTGAAAGTTTCATAGTTTTCTCTTGGACAAACAAAATGAAAAAAAAAGGTTCGGATTATTAAAAAAATTAACAAAGTTGGTCAACTCTATAAGTTTTAATGAAGTATTCCATTAAAAAGAGCAATATTATTAGTTTATTACAATAGTAATAATCTAGAATTGATTTGGGAGGTCATATTCATTAAAAAAAAAAGAAAACACTGGATGACCTTTCAGCCGTTCAACTCATTTGACCCGTTTCATATTAGCTAACTTTTTATTTGATTCCCCCACCCTCCCCTGACTCATTTAAAGTAAACGTAACCGGACCGCCACCATCGCATTAACTAACTCATACAGACCCTTTTCATATTCGCATTAACTAGAAACTTTCGACCCCCTCCCTTTTGAATACAGAAATCAGCGACGTCCATAGATGAACAGGTCACCGGACCGCCACATCGTCGGTTCTCGATCTGGATCTGAAAACCTCCGCCTACCGCAACCGACAACCCCACCACCACCTATTATCTCGATTTGGATTTGAAAGGTTTTTTTTTTTCGTTTTAGTTTTTTGGATCTAAACTATCTTTCATGGATCTAGGGCTATTTCGTATTCTTTCTTCCCCAAATTAAAATCTGTATTTTTATGTTTGATTTGTTGATCCGGTAAAATTTGGGTTCGATGAACAAATTAGAGTTTCTTTAATGTTGCCATATAAATGTTGATGAACCCTTAATGGTATGTGTTTGATGAAATAAAGTTTTGTGTATGAAAGAAAGGTTTGACAAGAGAAAGAAAAATTGATGAAGAAATAATTATAAAATTAGGTTAAAGTATGATGGGTTCGAGGAAGATCAATGGTATTGTGATCATTTTGTAAGATTGAACGAAGAAACTTAACTAAAGTTAGCCGAAGAATGACGCGCAAAAATTGCATAAAGAACTTTCAAGGATAAAATCAGCTAAAATGCAAGACCACAAGATTAAAAATTACAAATTTCTTTAAAATGAATTGCGAATTCAAGTCAAGAAAATTTTGTCTGATTTTTCCTTAATCATGTTTGATTTTCAAAATTAGAACTCAACAAGTATATACTTTTCCCTTAAATGTCCCTTTTTTTATTAATTTTATTTTTTATCTTCTTTTATTGTTGAGAAAAATCATGTTTTACTCTACTTTCATTATTACTTTAGATTAGATAGATGGTGAAATAAACTTTTTAATTTGTTTAACTTTTTTCTTTCAACGTAAATACACATTGTCCCTTTAAAATCCGTTTCATAAGACCATTGTCAACGACGTGTCGGTTTGGGAAACCAACACACGTCAATCGACCGACGCTGATGACACCGGAGTGTCGGTTAACTACGTCGATTTCTCAAACAGGTTAACAAATGAGGTGAGCGACGCAATGGTGAGGCCCGTGAGTGACTTTTCTATATATATTTTTTTCTTTTGACAGGTTGCACCATTTTTCTTTTAGGGAAGAAGGGAATGTAGGCTGGGAATGGAGGTTGCGGAAGAAGGGAATGGAGACCATGGAATATGTGTACAGGCGTACAGCCCTAGTTTGTAACATTTATTGAGGCTTAATTTTCTCGATGTATTTCATTAACGGTTCAGCAGGTATGTTGCAGGCACATTAGTACCGGTTAGAGTGTAAGACCGCTTCAATAAGTCAATTTGAGAATGACTAGATTTATAAATAAAAAATGTAACATTAGAATTTTTTTGACTCTTCTATATAATTATAATAATATTAATAGTTTTATGTTTTATTTAATAAGGTGCGGGGTCTAAAAATTAAACTGACACATTTGTTGTTGGCAGGGATGTGTCAGTTTTGTATCAGTTTTGTATCAGTCTTGAAAGATGCTAATGTGGCTCTGAGGTGACACAATTGATACAAAACTAACACGATAACGGTTGGAAGTCTTCTAATCTTTTTTATAATAACTTGCACTTTGGGTTTGGGACAAAATTGTAATTGTTAACGAGTAGGAACAAACTGCTTCTTGTATTCTAGTTCTGTATACTTCCCAATAACTTTATACTACTTGTTGATAACAATAACTATGACTTTATACTATTTATAGTTGTAAAAATGTGAAAAAATTTAGACTGCAATCCGTACGCAAAAAAATTTATAGTCAATCTAATTGCGTCAACAAACATTTAAGAAAACATTGTATTCTTTTAGACAATCAAAGTTAAAACGGTCAACATCATCATATTAGTTGCCAGTAAAATGTGTACAAACAATGCCCAACTTGAGAGGAACTCCGTTGGCATTCCTAATCAAAAGTTAAAAAATGTAACCTAATTACATGTTTAAAAATCATTAAAAAACAAGTTGTGAACAACAAGAGGTGTCACTAATTCACCTTCTGTAACTACTTCTATAATCGCTTCCATACCCATTATACGAATGTTGACTATCGGATGAATCGGTGTACCGTGAGTAGGAAGATCTTAGACCCGATTCCTTGTTACCATAGCCACTTGAAACTGATTCGTTATGGTCGTCTACACAATCCTGAGTAAGCAAAAATAACATAAGGTTGATGATTAGTCCTCTTTTTATCTTCTTGTTAACCAGAAAAATCTTATTACATTTAAAACAACATGACTTTTGATTGTGAAACAAACCAGTGTTCTAAAAAAGCATAAAAAGTACAGTAGGCACAAATAAGCAATTCTAAAAAATATGTGCAAAATTATCACAAAATATGATAATTGGCAAACCATAGTGCGATTTTGGCATATTCACAAAAACGATGATCAGATTGCAACAATATTTTTACTATGGTCAGAAAAGTTTGACTATTCATATCATAAAATATGAAAAAGACTGCTTAATCCCTAACTACACAATAATAACATCAAAGGAACACTGCAAATATCCCCATCAAACAAAAATGAGAAGGTAGGTCGGTGTAGTAAGAGAGAGGAAAAGAGTGTCTTGCCTGAATAAGTTGCTGAGCCGTCTGAACCTGTGATAAGGTCCCTTTTAATTCAATTGTGATTTCATCTCGTAAACCTCTGTTTTCTTCAACAGTAAGCATGGCACCACTTGTGCGACGAATATATGCAATATTTCTTCCTCCAACGCCAATAATATCTTCGGCATAAACCTGTGGTATTTGCATCGTTTGAACAACCTGGTTAAGTGCAAGGAAAATGGTGAGATTTTATTCAAAACAAAAATCCTAATTAACTATCTACTTTATATAATATCTACATCTAGTCCTATATAATAACATTATAGATTAGACTTTAAATGATTATTTGTTGAACGACTTGGAACAGCAAAAAATCATATACATTCTCCCTCCAATACTCTTATTTTATTTTTAGCTTGATGATAAGCCTTACTAAGCGCGCACACTGATGTTGCTCAATAGGTCATATTTGACACATCATATATGGACCTCCAACCTCAACCTAGCAATCATTTTTTTTGAAATTTTCGACACTTTATAGCTCGAGTGCTGAAGTTATTATTATATTCCTCAAAACTTGCCATGACATGACCAATATTCATCTCTAGGCTATTCCCACCTGTTCAGACTATACTTTGTATATGGCGGGTCACAAGGGTGATTTAAAAAAAAAAAAAAAAAAAAAAAAAAAAAAAAAAAAAAAAAAAAACCATAGAATGAAGCTAAAGTGGAATTATGGAAGCAGGTTAACCGGTAACCAAGTCACCCTAAGTGTATTCAAAATACGTAACACCTTCTTAATCATTTATTTCGAAACTAGATTGTCAACAGTATAATTTAGTATTTTTATCATATTTAACAGAATGGCTAAATCTTAAATACAAGAAAGAAAGGAAGGGAACAGGGTTGTGGGTCGACACAGCCCGAACCACCTTGACCAGTTACATCCGAACTACGCATTTTGCCACCTCTATTCCTCTCAACACTTTTAAACAGTGAAATTTATGAAGCTACTTTAGTACCTTCAAACTTTAGATAGTTAAAGAAGTAAGTAACTAGGACACTGACCTGAGTTACAAAAGAAGCACTCGTCGGACCAAGCACAGGAGAATGTGTCATTGATAAGTCAGGATCACGTCCATAAGACGAATATCCTGATGAAGAAAACCGTGACTCTCGCTGCGGTTCACGGTCAAGATACAGTGATTCTCTATTACTTGAACGAGGGTAATCACTAACCACCCGAGAACGTAAACTGGATCTTTCAGTCCATGTCTCTTCTTGTGCGGCTGTGTCATTGTGCTGCATAATGCAGCTCAATATTCATCAGTCCCATATGACGTGGTTTTCCATGAAAATCTTAAAATGAGAATAACTTACAGTCATTTCAAACAGAGGGAGAACGCTACGATCAATCAAAAACTTCCTTAGGTGTCCTAGCACAGCTTCTAAAGCTTTCAGTACCTTTGAAGCGTCTCCTTGTAAATCCACAACTTTATGGTCCAAGATGGCATATGACATTGACACTTCATCTGGGAGAACACAGTTAAGAAAACCATTAATAACATAAGATGCGTGCAGGGCTTGGAATCATTAGAAATCAATATGAAACAAGACCGAAGGTCTCCTCATAATCAATACAGTAAGTCCAAAAGAGCAGCATGATCATCAACATGTGTTTCCAAAAATGAAATACAACTAAGTCAGTTCAAAAATTACAACGAAATCCATTGTAGGTTCTTAAAGAAGAGTAATATGACAAAAATAACCTCAAGTCCTTGCTTTATCGCACATGATACTCAAAGCAAACAAGTAAGGATAATGAAATAAAAATAAAATTTAATAAGAATATAATTAGCATGCAAGTGGTAAAGTTAAATTATAACCAGCTAAGCATCAACATCCAACTTAAAAAACTTTATGCAGATTCAGAATAGAATCTGTACCACTAGGAAGCACACGAACAGTACAACCACTGGTCTCCTGTATCGTCTTGATTGAAGATCCTTGTTTCCCAATTAGACTCATGGCTTGCATTGAAGGTACCAAAAGTCGGATTGAGCAAAATGGAATGGATGCCAAATCATCACCCTCATCCTCTGGAAATCCATTGACACATTTGAATACTCTTATGACAGCATCCATTGCCGGTGACAATGGTACCTCTGTATCTTCTTTTCCAGATATCAAGACCTACAGATAGTAACAAATCATGAATTAAAATAGTCTTTCTAGAAAATTAAACACATGATGTTATAATCCATGAGTGAATGTAAGCACATTGTAAACTAGGAGCACTTTAAATGGATCATTCAACTAACCGTTAAATTATGAACATGAACTGTACAGATTATTAGGCAAGGGATCAAATAAGCACTAAATATTTGACAACAACTGTACAAACAACTCAATTTTTTGCATTAGAAACATGCAATATAAGGTTTTTATTTATATATCTAGTTGGATACAAATTTTGAAGCATTGAAATAGACAAATTCACAATTTTCCATTTGTGCGTCTGTGGTGTAGAATGCTCCCAAACTTCATCAAACACTTCAGTGAGGCTATATTCAACTTGTGAATTTAGTGGCTTATATATTTTAAATTCAAAGTTCTTTAATAGTTCTAATGTTGTACCAAATATTTAGTTCTTTGACCGTGACTACACATTATCCATTATTATCCATTACATAAATAGTGAACTCAAAAGATTTCAATTAAGGCCAGCCAAGCAAAAACTTCAAATATGAATGTTAAAAGATGTTAGTGAAGTAATTTTCCTTAATTTGTAAAAAAATACAAAATAAACTTACAATGCGATCAGGATTACTGATAGGACCTTCGAGTATGCGGATTCGAGCTTTCGTCGCTTCACACATTTTTCTAATTACATCTCCTTTTCGTCCAATAATAGTTCCGACTTTAAGCACCGGCACTATAACCCTGAACACGCAGTCTCCTGGCCATCCAGGCCATTTTTTCTCCGGCAACGTTGTTTCCACTTCCGGAACTGACTCATTCTCCGGTGACGCTTCTGCTTCCTCCGTTTGATTGGTTTCTACGGTGGTGTTGACCGGTACCTCGGGTTCTGTATCGGTGCTAGAAGACATGAGTGTGTGTTTGTTAGGGTTTATGGATTTTAAGCTACTGAAACGGAAGGGTTTGTTCGTTCATAAAGAGTGGTGCTTGGATCGATTTATTTCTTGAGCTTTGTGACCTAACGATCTCATTTCTAGTTTACGAGTTTTTATTTTTCGTTTTCTTTTATATTTCTTGTAATAATAAAATGGCTTGTGTAATTATCACAATTCACGAATCAAACAAAAGTTCATTAAAGTATAAAATTTTTTGAAATTAAATGCATACAAATCTCAACCATCTATTTTTATCAAAATAACAAAACCCCTACGTTCTTAAAACTTAAATATCTTAAAAACGGTTAGTTAAAAAATTATAATAGTTACACCACGAAAACAAACAGTTTTTCCTCTTCGATTAGAGATTTAACATTACATACTATCGACGAATTTTTATTCTCCATCTTTTTATGAGTTTTGAAAATTAGTAACACATGTGTTACCATCGACTATCGCTTGTAACACATGTGATAATCGTTGATAACACATGTGATAATCGCGGTTAACACATTTGTTAGTCAATCGTAACACATATGTTAACCCACATAAATAAAAATAAAAACAAAATTTGTCGAAAGTATACATTGTGATCTAATTGAAGAGAAAAAAATGCTTATTTTATAGTGTAATTTTATTATTTTTTGACTTGCCATTATTGAGATATTTGATTTTAAAAAACGTGGGGAAAAGTTTGGTTTTTGCCAAATGGCACACTCTTATTGGTACTTCCATTATTTCAAAAAAAATCATACTCAAATGAACTCCCCTCTCACGAATCAATTGTCCTAATTTTAGCGATTAATTATTAATTAATCATCTAATATATTTAATTATAAATTACAATAATTAATATATTAAAAATTAGTTTTAAAACTCGTGTGATGCACGATAGTGTAATGTTATTTATTTGTTAAAGTTTATACGTTAATCAGGTTACAATTTGATCGTGCAATTACCTAGCTAACGGTCAATTATGTGGTAAGTATAATATATATAAAAAATAGACAGTTAACTAATATACTAAAAGCTATTAGTAAAATTGACTCAAATAATGAAAAACAATAACAATCGATGATAGTTATTAATTTATTTAATCATGATCATTAATTTATTTTATTAATTTTAATAATGAAAAAAAAGCACAATAGCAATTAATGTTGGTAATTAATTTATTCTTAAATTAAAAAAAATCACATATGACTTGATAGTCAATCAGTTATATGTAAAGACAAATCAACAGTCTATGATTTGAGTCACAAAAGCAAATTGATATTCTCTTTTAGTTATTAATAGACCATGTATCATTATTACATTCAAATATTGTTTAATAATCTAAAATTATAATTTAATACATATGTTAAGCAAGTAGGCCTTGAGTCTATTAAATGAAATTTTTTAATTAATTAAATGCAATTGTGAATTAGAAATAAATATTAACTTTGAGCAATGCATTATTTTTATCGAAAGACTTGAGGGCTTTCGGTAGCTAGGAATGTTCATGTTACATTTTGAGTATAAAAGTTAAATCAAACCCGTAACTACGGTTTAACATTTTGTCAAACCAAACCACCTAATTAAAATGTTTTGAACTAGTTACTTTTTGTATTTAATTTTCAATTTATAATAAAAACTATTTGAACTAACATTCAAGTAACATAAGACGAGTAATAAATGCACATATTATCTTTCAATTTTTTAAAGATGTAAATACATGATCTAATATTGGTTAAAAGAAGTATTTAACAATATCTATTAAAAAGGTTGAATTCATAACATTGTTACATAATCGAATATTTTCTTTAACTATCTTAATTTGAATTCATTAGTTGCATAAGAAAATTTTCAAATAAACATTTTGGATATCATAAGTAAATATGTAATCTATTTGTTAAAGACGTACTTAATATTTTGAATTATTAAATATAATATACCGAACAATTTATATAATAAAATATCATGCGGTCTGGTTTGGTTTAAACGGCTTGTTTAATTATTGAAACCGCAAACCGAACCATATATGATGGTTTAAAACACCCAAACCACCAAAACAATTATGAAAAATAAATCTGACCAAACCGATCAAATCACTTGAATTAATCTGATTTAAACAGTTTCAATCAAATCATTAACATGCCTATCGGTAGCATTACCATTCATTTTTTATTCACATCACTTTAACTATAAATTAATTGTGAATAGTATAAAAACCTTGAGTACATACAATATTATTTTATATCAAAAAGGTACTCAACTACAATAAAAATGAACCTTTAAAAATATAATACTACTAATTTTATAAAAAGTTTTCTTACACCTTATTAACATAAAATCAACACATATATATATACCTGTGTAACTTATTTTTCATATAAAAGTACAAGTTCATTTAATACAACAAATATATCTTTTATTTTTCATTTTTTTCTATGTATTTTTATAGTGGACACCACTTACTCCCCGCCCTTATTTGTTGGGAGGCAATTTCTATTAATATATATCACGCACACATTGATATGCTATGCATATTATACAATATCTTTAAGTTAGATGTTTGATCTATACATTAATTAATTTGTAAATTTGATATAAACATCTAATTTATTATAAATGGTTTTATTATATCATATATCCTTGGTATTTTACATATTTTTTAATGTTAAATTAATTATAAATTTCATTTAACATTATAACAAAATCATTTTTTTCTCTCGTCATGACTATAAGATCATTCAGAGTGGTATTATCATTGGTCAAGCCGTGGGTTGATGAACGTAAGTTTGGTCACATTTGTTTAGGTCTTCATGTCCCATCGTGATGTAGGTGACAGGTCAAAACGGAGAGCAAGCGAGTCCCATATGTCTGTTTCTTTTTCTTTTTAATTTTCTTAATTGCCTAGTTGATATATTTTTATTTCAAGAAAAGAAGAAGTAGGTGTGAGGAAGAAGAAGAAAAAAATTAAACTAAATAAATGGGTTAATGTTAAAAAAGGGGTGTTTAGTTTTGGGTCAAACTCGACTAACAAATAAGATGCAAAAAATGTATTTTGTAGGTTATACATTATCAATTTTTATCTTAAAATTTTAAAGTTTTATAATTAAATGTTTATTAATTAATGTAATGATTTTTTAAAGTTATATGCAATTTTTATTTATCAAGTGTAATGCTTTTTTAAAGTTGGATGCAGTTTTTATTTATTGAATGTGGTGTTTTATTTAATTAAAAGTAATAATTTTTTTAAGAAAAATGAAAATTAAAGAAAATAGTGGGGCTCGGATGCAGTTGTAATTAGTCAGGATCATGAGTAGTTGTGCATTGATGAACCAGTCGTACTGATGTGACAACTAGTCAATCACGACCGCAAGTGATATAATACTCTCAAAACATAGCATTTCACATAAAAAATTATTCAATATACTTTTTGCAAAGGCTTTATAAATAAATATTAAATATTAAATATAACTATGAAACAATCGTCATAACCAAAATACAAGTTTCATAATTTGTATCATTCTTTCTATATTGACTGTCAATAAATTTTGCAAGCTTATTCTTCATTTATGGTAACTTGTTTTTTTTGTTTTGTAAATAATACATACAAATTAAACATAAAGTGGTTAATGAATTGTGAACAGTTTTATAACACAATTACCTTTTCTTTAAATTAAAAGGATACAACGTGAATACGACGCATCATCCTTCAATCCTCTATTTCAAAAACCGTCAAAAACGGATAAACTTATTGTACATTATTTAACTTTACACCTTCGGTCATCTCTTTCGATAACCGTCACAAAGGCATAAACTTATTATACATCATTAAACTTTACACAGATAGCATACTAGTAAATTGTGAATAATTTACAAAATAAATTCCTACGGGTCATAGTTGTCAATGTTATAAAAATGAAGTAAAAGTAAAGAGAAGTGAGTGAACAAGCAGGGTTATTAGGGCAAATATATATAAAGATGTATAGTTGTATACTACTACTGGAATCACTAGTAGTGTGTAGTTTCCTTCCTGTTGCCCTTGCAAACAAACAAACCAACCCCTCATTTATCCTCTCTCTCTCATACACATACTCTCTCTCATGATCAACCATGTTTACAGTTCGTCACTCCAGGTATGCAAAGATACTATTTTTCACACCCCCTTTTGATTTTTGTGCTATTTTCAATTGGTTACAAATCTGTAGGGCTATTAATTTCAGCTCTATAATAATGCTACATTCATCTTTGATTTTGGTTAATCAAGTTTCTATCTTTTTTTCATACTTGGATTTCAATTTGGAAAAGAACAATACCCAGTTGCCAAAAATTTGATTTTGAAAGTTAATTTACTGTATATTTTGTTTATGTAAAAGAAAAATGGTGTATTTTGCTTTGTATGTGTTTCTTTACCTTTTGTTATCCATTCTGGATCTATGAAATGTGACTATTCGCTTTTGAATATATGAAAAAATTGGTGTATTTTGAATTTGTGGTAGTTTTTGTTTTGCTGCAAGTTGGATCTGGATTTGAGTTGGGTTCACCTAATTAGGTGAGAATTTGCCTTTTCTGCTAAAAAGGTCAAAAAAGCTCTAAAATTTCTGATCTCATATGGTTTCTAGTTTTATTAATAAAATCCCGTTAACAAGACTAATATGTAGTACTTGTTAGGAATATACTTCTAGAAAATATTTATTTTATAAGATGGTTTTTGTCCTTAATGTTTGAATCTGTGAAGTAAAATCACACCATTTACTGATTTATGGGTTGTTTGGATGTTCAGTTACAATGCTTATGATGTGGTATTGTTGTGTAGGTTTAATCGTACATAGAAACCGTTCACTTCCAAATTTTAAACGGCTTTTGTTACACAAGATCTTCACCAATGAGTTCTCGATTTCCATCTCATCAGTTAAACAATGGGTTATACGTATCAGGCCGACCAGAACCACCAAAAGAAAAGGCAGCTCCGACAATGTCCTCCACTGCAGTTCCTTACACTGGCGGTGACATAAAAAAATCTGGTGAACTAGGAAAGATGTTTGAAGGGCCAAGAAAATCTGGACAGCTAGCAAGTGGTCCTTTAAGATCAGGGCCTATGAGCGGTGGCTCTACGGCTCACTCGGGCCAAATATCATCAAATTCAATGAACCGAATGAGTTCATTGTCAGGGGGTGTTCCCGGGTCAACTTCAATGAAAAAGACCAATTCAGGTCCTTTAAATAAACACGGAGAACCGATAAGAAAGTCGTCTGGGCCTCAAGGTGGAGGGGTGACTTCTCGACAAAATTCCGGACCTCTCCCTCCAGTTCTCCCTGCGACGGGTTTAATAACATCGGGGCCTGTTTTGTCTGGACCACTTAACTCATCCGGTGCACCTCGAAAGTCATCAGGTCCACTGGACTCTTCCGGGTCAATCAAATCACGGGGCACATCAGTGGTTAAAAACCAAGCTGTTACTCATTTGAGCCAAGAGAGTTCACATTCGTTCTTCAGGAGCTTTCCAAAGATAGTTTTCTGGTCCATGGTTCTGCTGTTTGTGATGGGTTTTATTGCTGCGGTTTTTATACTTGCAGCTGTTGGTAATCCCATCCTTCTCGTTGTTGTTGTCGTTCTTTTTGCTATTGTGAGCCTTGCTTTCTCTTGGAACATTTTTCGGGGTAAAAAAGCCGTCATTAAGTTTATCGCTCAGTACCCTGATGCGGAGCTTCGAACTGCAAAAGATGGCCAGTTCGTCAAAGTTTCCGGGGTAAGTTACACAGTCACACGTACATAAATATTGTTATGGCTATCAAATATATTGTATTCTTATTCGTTACTTAGTTTAACAAAGTAATTGATAGTAATTGCAAATTTGAATGTTAATTAAAGAGAACTGTAATTCAATGTATTCTAATTGCCTTGTCAATCCCATCTCACAATTTTATTTTCTTCATCTGTAATTTAGTGCAAGGTCATTCGGTCAATATACTACATTACTACATGTTAGTAACATCTATGTGTAAAGATGCTTATACTTATCAAGTAAATCTTGATTTCTTGAAGGTTGTTACTTGTGGAAATGTACCTTTAGAGTCATCATTCCAAAGGATTCCTCGATGTGTCTATACATCCACAAGTTTATATGAATACCGAGGCTGGGATTCAAAAGCTGCCAACCCCACACATCGTCGTTTCACCTGGGGTGTTCGTTCCATGGAGGTGAACAAAATAATCTAAATTTGAGGTTTTTAAACAAGGGACTAATCGTAACTGATACTTATAAAATATTTTTTGCATAACTTTTTGTTAATCTGCAGAGGCATGTTGTGGATTTCTATATATCTGATTTCCAATCTGGGTTGAGGGCATTAGTTAAGACCGGTTATGGTGCTAGGGTAACTCCGTATGTTGAGGAATCTGCTGTTATTGATATCGATCAGTCCAACAAAGATATGTCCCCGCAATTCATTAGATGGTTGGCTGAGAGAAACCTCTCGAGTGATGATCGTGTAATGCGACTCAAAGAAGGGTATGTAACTTAACCTCTCTTTTTCGTACTTATCTTTTGTGTGTTCTTGAGTTGGAAAAATCTGTAGAACAGCAAAAAAGAAACTTAGATTCAATCTGGTCCATTTCAATCTTTCTCGTTTTCACCACTTTAAAATCTCGCAAAAACATCTGCAGTGAAGTAATTCTTCATTTTTTATAACTTTCACATCATTTTGATCCTTTGCGTAGAGGTGACACTTTTGACTCATTTACTTATAAATGGGTCGATTTAAGTTATCTTTATCTGTAATGGGTTAAAATAGCATAATAAATTAGTTTACAGGGAAATGGGTCAAATGGGTTGAAATTCGTCAGCAATGTACCTTTAAAGCATAAAACCTCCAAGTTTATTATATAATAATAAAAAACTTGGGTTATCTATTACAGTTTTAGTAATCATACTTGAAACCCTAATTGTTTGAAAAAGAAATTGAAAATCTTGGACAAAAATGTTTCAGGTCAACCGAGTACCCGCACATTTTGTAATCTACTTATTATTTTTTTTCTTTCTCCTGTTTTCTGTTTGGTTGTAAACTGAAACATAGGTACATTAAAGAGGGTAGCAGCGTGAGTGTGATGGGAGTAGTCCAAAGAAACGATAATGTATTGATGATAGTACCTCCACCAGAGCCAGTTCCAACCGGATGCCAGTGGACTAGCTGTACGCTTCCTGCAAGCCTCGATGGCATCGTTTTGAGATGTGAGGACTCATCAAATCATGACGTTATTCCTGTGTAGCCTTTTGCTACTTGGTAAAGTAAACTTCGAGTCGAGTGAAAGATGATTATTAGGTGTATAGTTTGGTTTTGTTACGTCCCCCATTATCTTGTTTGGGAGTGTTTTCTTAACTGTGTTGTGTGATTATATGGAGCTTTTGGGGGTAAATTTTATACCTTTTTTTTAATTTTTTTTTTTTTTTCAGTGAGTAATGTTTTAAGGAATCTGACAATTTTGTGGTATTATATGGTTCATCACTTATGCCATTCCATCTATTTGTGGGGAGTATGGGTCAGGCTGCATCTGGGCTGAGCCGAAATGGGTCAGATGTGTAATAACCTTGTAACTTTGTTTCGGTAGTCTTTGTCTTCGAATCCTATAAGCATTACTAATATTTGATGACCATGTTTGTTGGTATGGAAATGTACTGTGTAGACTTGGTGGTTTTTGAAGGTGTTAAATATTATCTTGTATTCTGAGCAATTTTTAATGGTTGTTTTAACTTAGTTATTCTTGTCATATGCCGTTTGTACCTTCAGGGTTATCAGCAACTGTTATTTGGTTTATGGACTTTGGCTGTAGGCATTGTGGTGGACTAAAATGAGGATAAATTTCAAGTGCTAAAATGTATGGACAATGTATATATTTTGATGCATCATTTTTACTTTTTCACTTTGATGCATAAGTTCGTCAGTTTTGATGAGTCTCTGTACAAAACAGTAATATCAGGACTTATGTTCATGAAAGTTTAGGAAGGGAGAAAGTAATAAATAGATCTCTTAGTATATCTATATCTTTATCTTTAGTTCTATACAAAGTACACTATATGCATTCTTCTTTTGGCATATCATCAAATCTTTTTTTTTGTTTCTTTCCTTTTTCATTTTCTTTATTAACAAGCTTTTTTAACTTACAATAATAATAATAATAATAATAAATAAATAATTACCTCCTAAAATCTTTATCATCTTTATGTTTATACTTTGACACATCTACATCTATGCATCTTTTCATTAAATATTTTCTTTTTCTCATTATATATTTTTCTAATTTTTTTAATAAACGTTGTTTAATCTACTTTAAAATTTGTCATATTTATGTCTTCTCTATCGAGATGTTACCAAACAGTTCGCGAGTTACTTGCTGAATGTTCGGTTCGCTTATAGACCTATATACACCATTAATCATGGATTATACAATTGTACATCGTGTTCTCGAGTTAGTTATAGGGTGGAAAGGAAAGGAAGTGAAAGGATTGAAAAACAAAGTTATTTTATTGAGTTTTTTTTATTTTATGCTAGGAAAGGAAAACAAGGGAAATGAAGAAGAGAGGAAGCTCAACTGTAATTTTCTTTCAACATTTTCTCTCACTTTTGGAATGATTCGGAGAGAACTACTTTCATTATTTTGTTTATTTCAATCTAAGAATACAATTCATAAATTTATCTTCCTTCTTCTTTCCTAATTTTCTTTTGGGTTAATAATGGTTTAATTCTCAAACTTTCAACTTATTTTTTTTTACATTATAACACTTTAACTTTGCCTGACCAGTTAAAGAACCATTATGACTTGTTGTTACAGGTTAATACTTTTAAAATTTTCAAAAATCATTTTAATCTATGAAGTTTCATTTAAATAATGATTTTACCCTCAAACTCTTGTATATATTTTAAATCAAAATTTATTGTAATATTTTTGCCACTCACATTTAATATAAGTAGAAATTTTATACATTACAATATTATAAAAATGTATTCGTTTTTGTCAAAATAAAACATTATACAAATAACTAAGATGACACATTGCACTTAATTTATAAGCATTTATATTATATATACGTATGTATTCAAAATGATATATGATGTAACATTACATATACAATGTAATATGCTTTATAATGAAATTTATATTTACTATTTTGATTAATATATATAAACAATACAAATATTTTGTAAAAATACTGTCTTTTGTTATAATGGTGAAAATTGAACAAATACACAAAATTTAACAGGTATACAGACAAAGGGATTTTAAGTTTTGTTCAACTTATAGGTTACGGTATTAAAACATTAAAAATAAAGTTGAATGGTTAAAATCAATTTTTTTAAAGTTTGTGGATTAAACTATTATAAACCCTTTCATAAATGAGATCTTATTTTCACGTTACCTAGTTAACCAGTTATCAGTTATCAAAAGGGTAATTTTAAGTGGTCATACTAACTGACGAGATTAAATTTCGGTCAACTCATAAGCTAAGATGTTAAAACATTAAATATAAATTTAAATGGTTAAAACGAAAAAAGCTTAAAATTTTGAAGCTTAAGCCATAATTTATCCTTTTCTTTTTTTCTTTGTTCCTTTTTCTTCTTTTTCACCAAAATTTAACCTCAAAAACATAGCGGTAATGTAGAATATTTTAAAATATAATTAGTGATATATTAATAATTTATAATAATATACAAATTACTAAACCTAAATAAATGGCTTAAACTTGTGATTCCATCGTTGATAAAAGTGAAAAAAATAATACTACTGTTAATAATAATGTCAAACTGAAAACTGGTTTCCATTCTTTAAGGGTAATATCTGTCAATATTCTAAAATAGAGGTAGTGTAAAGAAAATTAAGAAAAGACCAGGGTTATTAAATACATATACATATATCCTTTTGATTGCCCTTGCAAACAAACAAACCCCTCATTTTATACATACACATATACATACACTCTCTCTCATGATCAACCATGCTTACACTTTGTCACTCCAGGTATGCAAATATACTATTTTTCTCACTCGCTGCTCAAATTACAGGCTCCTTGATTCTTGCGCTTTTCAGTTGGTTACAAATATTTAGGGCTTTTGATTTCAATTTGATATTAATGCTATAGTCACTTTATATTTTGGTAAATCAATTGTTTATCTTTTTTGTTTATGGTTACTTTGATAATGATGCTACATTCATCTTTATTTTGGATCCATGAAATGTTACTAGTTGCATTTGGAAATGTGAAATCTTTAATATGATTTTGTAGTAAATGTTGCCTTGCTGCAATTTGGATCTTGATTCACCTAATTTGATAAAGAAAAAGAAAAGTCCTTTTAAATTGGATAAAGTCAGAAGCTTTTTACCCAAATTGCATCTAATGTTAATTAAGTTCTTAGTTTTCATTTTTAATCTTTATTTTATAAGATGATTTTAGCCCTTCAAATTTGTTGAATCTTATAGTAAAATGTTATCAATGTAATGCACTAATTTGTATAGCTGATTTAAGGGGTGTATGGATGTTGATCAAAACTGATTAATGCAATTGGAAGTTGGATTAATTCATTTTTAAGTATTTGAGTGAATTGATTATGATTATTGTTGTGTAGGTTTGATCATACCTAGGAACTGGTTGCTCAAAGTTAAATGAACAAGATCCTTTGTGGAGTCTAATTTGGACCTGTTATTGTTACACAAGATCCTTAGAAATGAGTTCTCGGTTCCCGTCTCATCAGTTGAATAATGGTTTGTATGTATCGGGCCGTCCAGAACCGCCAAAAGAAAAGGCGGCTCCGACAATGTCGTCCACTGCAGTGCCTTACACCGGAGGTGACATAAAAAAGTCTGGTGAACTAGGAAAAATGTTGAATGTGGATCATAGTGGCTCTAGATCAAGAAAATCTGGACAGCTAAGTAGCGGTCCGTTAAGAACAGGGTCCATTGGTAGTGGCAGTACGACTCACTCGAGCCAACAGTCAGTGAACCGGATGGGTTCTTTGTCGGGAAGTGTTCCCGGATCAGCTTCAATGAAAAAGACAAGCTCGGGTCCATTAAATAAACACGGAGAACCGATAAGAAAGTCGTCTGGGCCTCAAGGTGGAGGGGTGACTTCTCGACAAAATTCCGGACCTCTCCCTCCGGTTCTCCCTGCGACAGGTTTAATAACATCGGGGCCTGTTTTGTCTGGACCACTTAATTCATCGGGTGCACCTCGAAAGTCATCTGGTCCGTTGGACTCTTCAGGGTCAATCAAATCACGTAGCACTTCAATGGTTAAAAACCAAGCGGTTACTCATCTGAGCCAGGAGGGTACACATTCGTTCTTCAGGAGCTTTCCGAAGATAGTATTTTGGTCCATACTTTTGCTATTTGTGATGGGGTTTATTGCTGCAGTTTTTATACTTGCGGCCGTTGGTAATCCTGTTCTTCTCATTGTTGTTGTCGTTCTTTTTGCTATCATGAGCTTGGCTTTCTCTTGGAATGCGTATTGGGGTAGAAATGCCGTCATTAAGTTCATCTCTCAGTATCCGGATGCCGAGCTTAGAACTGCAAAAGATGGCCAGTTTGTCAAGGTTTCCGGGGTACGTCACACACACACACATTTGTGCATATATAGTTACACACACATATTTGTGCATATATAAGTTACACATACATATATACACATGTATGTTCCATATTTGTTGTTAGGAAATCTCAAATAATTAGGTAGTCTAGATATAAGATAAGCTAACTACACTAAATTAGGTTCAACCTACTAATTTATGTTCTTCAAGACACACTAAATAAAGCAATGAACTATTTTAATGCTGCTTCCATAAAAGAAGTATCTTCTCAATCTCTACGATAATGAAATATATATAATTATATAACTTTACTGATGATGGTATTAAATAAGTTTGTAAGATTGGATTATATTACCAATTTCCTTTGGATCTGGTTGCAATTTGGCAAAAAAAATTTATGTACTAATATAAGCAAAGAAAGAATAGATTACAACATAGTTTGACTTGCGTTCCAGTGGAAGAAAAGTTGAAATTTCAAGTTTTTTTTAGCTAAACAATAGTAAGTTAACTGAGAGTGTAATAGTGTTGAAATCAACAAGACAATGAAGCAAATAATGGTTGTCAACTAAATCTGCTCTCCCTCTCACTTGTCTTGTAATTAACGCGTATGTTTTTATCTTCTAAAAACATATGTATACACTCTTTTGCGTGTTGTGCTTTCTCCTTTGTTTGACCTATATCTGCGAGATTCGAAATTTCGCGTAAACAAAGTTGTTGAGATTAGGGACTTATGGAAATAAAGTATTTCTTTAATAAGATTTCTTTTCTCAGTGATATGCATATTTTGATTAGGCATAGACTAATTGTGTTGTATGTCCACTATGTTAGTGAAAGCGCCTTTAAAGGGTAGACATGGTCGATAAATGACTTGTGATGTACTAGAAAATCTTTTAGTAGTGCTTATTAGTAGTTGACTTTCAAAAAGGTTGAAATGACAACCCCAGCCGGCTAACGTCATAATAGTTGACTTGGCTACAACCTTTGTTACAAGAGTTATGTGTTTGACACTTGTTACATGAATTATGTGGTTAATTGTCTTGTCCAGTGGAGAGATTGTAATAATGAGAAAACAATGCATCTCTCTAAACTATGCATGTGCAAAACTCAACACATAGAAGCTGGTTGTGATTTTGTTCATCAAAATACGACTGTCTCCACGTTTCTATCTTAAAAAAATATCTATCTTCAACCTATTGGCCCACTTAATGCACTATCTATTCCCAAAATATTTAGAAGGTTTATAACTTTTGATGATATCTTTTATTGAAGGCCATAGATCTTATTTTATGGTTCCCACTTTCATGTGATAATCTTATTTTATACTGAACCTACTTTACTATGGAGACTTTTATAACGATCATCTATTCTATATCCTAAAGGGGAGTTTGGAAGAAATCTAACGCTGACTTGGCACTCTATTAAGAAAAAGATTTGATGATGTGGCGCGTTATGATGCAAGCATTTTTCTGATTTTTTTGAATTTTTTAAATAATAAATTTTTTGTGATTTTCCAGACAAGCTTTTAATTCATAGTTCATTTTTTAAATTTGTGATTGTTTAGCTTCTTTTATTGAGATTTTAAATTCAAATTAACTTCTATCTCAGTTCTTCATCTACTTCTCTTTCTTGCTAAGTTGGTGCTTTTCTTAATTTCTTAATTTACGAATCGTGATTTAATAGTTTCTTAATATGTTGTGTATATTTATCGTGATTTAATAGTTTATTAAATAAATGATAGTGTTTAATGAATTCGTACAAAGTTTAATAAAAAAAATTTCTTTGTATATTTAATACTTAGGATTTATTAATTTATGTTTTTTTATAATTTAATTTTTTGTCAAACCTGTGTAGTCACGGGTCAATAAACTAGTTATATATATAAACACATGATTATATCATTGCTATAATAATGCATTGGCCCCTCAATGATTCTAACTCCTTGACAGTACAAACCAATCTGAACCTTGAGATAGCAGATCCTTGAATCAATAATCATATACGAGTACTACATTACTTAAATTTATGCCTACAAAAATATTCTTGAAATTTGAAATGCATTTTTCACCATCACGAAAATGCTTCTGCTGATCAACGAAAATTTTTCTTTCATGAAGGTCGTGACTTGTGGAAATGTACCTTTGGAGTCATCATTCCAAAGGGTTCCCAGATGTGTTTATACATCCACGAGTTTATATGAATATCGAGGCTGGGACTCAAAAGCTGCTAACCCCACCCATCGTCGTTTCACATGGGGTCTCCGATCCATGGAGGTGAGCCAATTGACCACTGACTTGACAAAATAGTCAACTTTCTATGTTTTTAATTTAAGGAGATTGATTGTGCACTTATATTTTTTATTAGATCTTCAAGGTATGTTTTTTTAATAATCTTTTTGTTAATATTCGCAGAGGCATGTTGTGGATTTCTATATATCCGATTTCCAGTCTGGGTTGAGGGCATTAGTAAAGACTGGTTATGGTGCTCGGATAACTCCATATGTCGAGGAACCTGCTGTTATTGATATTGATCAGTCTAACAAAGATATGTCCCCACAATTTATAAGATGGTTAGCAGATAGAAACCTCTCTAGTGATGATCGTGTAATGCGACTTAAAGAAGGGTATGCAACTTAACATCTATCATTTGTACTCTCTCTCGTCAACCCTCAATCCCACGCGATTGTTTCTAAAACATCTACATGATTTTGATACATTTTCATCTTACTAACAAACTCGATCTGCTTAGAAGTTAGTTTTCGTCCTCTCATTTTACATTTCATTGTAAATTGAAACATAGGTACATTAAAGAGGGTAGCAGTGTGAGCGTGATGGGAGTTGTAGAAAGAAACGATAACGTGTTGATGATTGTTCCTCCACCAGAACCGGTTCCAACTGGATGCCAGTGGACTAGATGTATGCTTCCTGCAAGCCTCGATGGGATTGTTTTGAGATGTGAAGATTCATCAAATCCCGATATTATTCCTGTGTAGCATTTTGCTACTTGGTAAAGTAAAAGATTGAGAAAAAGATGATATTAGGTGTATAGTCTTGTTTTGTTTTGTTACATCCCATGATCTTATCTGGGAGTGTTCTGTCAATGGTGTTGTGTGATTATTATTGAGCTTTTGGGGAAAACTTAATACCTGAAGAAGTTTACAGTTTTTCTGGTTTTTTTGGTTTTCCTTGAGAAATGTTTGAAGAATATGAGATTTTTATGGCATTATATAGTTCATTCATGGCATGTTAAGTTCTCTGTGGGTACTGTTTTCATAATATAGCTATATTTTATTCCCATGTATAGGAGTCACTCGGCATTGATTCAGTAAGCTAGTTGGATAATTATGACCCGTTTTGACCCGTTATCTGACCCGTCCATTTCACTACTCAATAATTGGGCCATGATGTAAAGGACACCAAAATCATTGTTTTAGACTTTTAGTTTTTAATAGAATCGTTTCCCTTATATAATAATAGAATGACAAAGCCTGAATAACATATTAGAATAATTATCTTGTGTATTCAATAAAAAAATCAAGAAAAAGAGAATTGTTTCCCTTAAATGTAAGTATAACCATGACTTCAATATTGCATCAAAGATATTGATAGAATATTACACTTACTTTTCTTTATCTTATATATTAGTTCTTTTTCTCCTAACGCTTTACATGAAAACCGACAAAACTGCAAAAATGAATCACTCATTAATGTGAGCCTAGTAGGCACCCACGTAATCATACTTAAAGCTTCACATTATACAATTTCAATTATGTGGGGTCGATGTGTAATATGTATACCTGGTCATTAGTCGGGTGGTATTGCGGTGAACTTTGGTCATTAGTCGGGTGGTATTGCGGTGAACTTTCAATTATGAGGTTGAAATTTTAAGTTTTAGTGATTGGAAAGTAACATATATTTGTAAATTAATATATATATTCGTGATAGTAAAATATATGAATACTAACTTATATCTCTAAAAAGGATGAAAAAATAATAATATTTGTAATATGCGGCTTTGATAGTATTGGTAAATTTTCATAGTTAGTAATTGGGCTAATTGGTTGATGGGCTCCAAAAGATCTCAATCATTTTGAGATATTTTGCTATTTCAGTTTTGCTCATAATTCAGAAATGTTACGATGAAGTTTCTGTTTTTATATATTTTTTCAATCTGGTCACTATCCGATATTGTAGACATCTATTTTTTTGTTAATTATTTAATTATGTAGTTAACTAGATCATAAATCCGCGATAACGCGGGTTGAATTTAATTTTTATTTAGTTGATTTTTTTATATAGTTTATAGACCCGCTATAATAGAGACAAATTTAATTTTAGTAAGTGAATAAAATATTGTAATCATTTTTTTTATACTTTATAGACCCACGATGACGCATGTCGAATTTAATTATTATTTGGTCGATCTTTTTATATAGTTTATAGACCCGCTATAACTCGGGACGAATTTAATTTTAATAAAATGAATAAAATATTGTAGTCGATTTTTTTATATAGTTTATAAAATTTTTAATTTTTATAACTAAATAAAATATTTAATCTATTTTTTAATTTAAATAAATACATTAAATATTTAAGGGGCCAAAAGTGTATAAAGATGAAAGAAATTAAGATCATTGGATCGAAAAGGGTGGAAAACAATGAAGGGCTAAGATTCCTCCATTGTATCCTCTTTTAATTATATATATGTAGATGTAGATTTTTTATTTTTTTTACTATTGTAAGTAATTATATTATAAAAGTGTTATTGTATGTATTGAACTTTACAATTTTATATATTGTATGTAACGGGTGACCGGATGAGCAGATATCCCGTTTTTCCAGTTGAAAAAATGTCTATTGTATGTATCGAACTTCGTAAAAATATCTATTGTATGTATCTAACTTTGTAAAAAATGTTTATTGTATGTATTGAATTTTGTAAATATATCTATTGTATGTATCGAAACCGGTGGTTTCCGGTCATCCGGTCACCCATTACATAAAATATATGAAATTGTAAAGTTCGATACATACAATAGCAAATTGTAAAGATGATTACATAACAATAATAAAAAATATAAAATTAAAATACATATCAAAACAATTAATACTATTTTTGTTTACTTTTCTATTAAACTTACTAATGTGAGACCATAACCAAAGTAGTTTGTTGAAAATGATTGTTTTAGCAGTTCTATTAATTTAATATGATAAAATTTGTGTGTCATTAGAATCATGTTAAGATAAATAAATAAATAAAATAAAACCGAAGATAAACGTAAATTTGTAACCATTTAAAATTTATTATTTTACAGAAACAATCTTTTTATAGCATCCGAGCATCTAAACTTGCGTAAAGTTAGAATATATGCAAAATGTTCAAACGTTTTAAACATTTTATTAGCTTCATACAATCTTAATACACCCATAGGTGTTTTTATTTATTTATATATTTGTCATGTTTAATGATAGAAAATGAAATCATTGATTCAAAAGATAATTAAAAGAATGAATATCTATCTATTATGTAAAGGTGTTTTTTTACTGTAATAATGGTAGAAGATAACATCTAGGCATTTTTGATTATCCAACCTTTTATGCTTTAAAATGAATATAATAAAAGATATACCATATATGGAATGTAGATGAGATGGTTAAAGTTGTTAGTCTTCAACATGCACACATGAGTGCGAGTAAGTGAAATGACAACTTTTTTGTTTCATTTTTTGTTCTCATTTGATATTTTTAGCTCAATGACATTTATAGTTTACTCTTTAAGATATCAACACGCACGTTTATATATATCATTTTGTTGGTGTATTTAAGTTAATCTTTTTTGGTTTATATTCATAAAAACTCTTATACATTTGATCCTGTATTTATTATTGTATGAACAATGGTATAAGAGATCTATAATGATTTAGTTTTATTATTTTCTTAATTGTATTTGTTCTATTACTGTTCAAATATCAAATTAAAAAAAGATACATTCATATTTATTGCGAAGTATTATAGCTTTTAGGTTCAGCCGTCTAAAATTGTTGACCTTGAACTTGAAGGTCGAAAACCATTAACGTTAAGCTTCATGGACTGTGATGAACCAAAAACTCGTACCTAGTATTATGTATATATTATCTTACACATACGTAAGACTTGCAGCGTGGGACAAAACTAAATTAATGTTAAATGATAGATACATAGTTAAGTTATCTATTATTTCCAAACGAAATCCAACAAATAATTTCATGAGGTGAGGATGGGGTGTTCGTGGTACTCTTTGTGGTTACGTAAATCTTATGGAAAAAAAATTATTTTTAAATATAATCAATCAATGTAGTGTCTTCTAATAATTATCATTATCATATCATATCATATTATATATTATATTATAAAAGTAAGAAAAAGCTTGCAAGTATGCAACGAGTAACGATATAAATCTTCGTCCATATATGTATGTTAGTAGAAAACTTTATGATAATATGTCAGTAATATATAAATGGTATATTAGTAAGTTTTCAATAGAAAATTTAACAGAGTTTTAATTTGGTGCAAATAATTGTTGTGAATGTTTATAAATCTTACATTGATAGTGAATATTTACTATGAAACCGCATTACTATTAATTTAAGGATGAAAAGTCTGCTTCTTCAGTAAATTGTTCAGATTGAACAGAGTTATAAGTTATAACGTTACGTAGTTTGAGAAGCATTTAATTAACTTCTGTACATGTCCACTTGGATATATAAGCACTTACCAGTTAGAATATCTACATATAATTATTGATATATTTATTCTCATATGGAACTTAAAATAAATAGCGACCAAGCTAGTAATATAGTTAGAGTAGTTTACTATTTGAAAATAATCGAATTGTTCAAAGTTATGGATTAGACAGTCTAAATTAGACAATTCGTTTTTTTGAATTGGATCGATAAGTATAGCGTTAAATAATACAACTGTTTACTCATTTACAATCTTACGGAACTAATGTTAGAAGTATATCTACATTTTTAAAAACCCGGCCTTAATACAACTTTGATATCCGTCGTGACACTAATGTTACTATTCACAAGTTGCAACAGTAATAATGATATTCTCGTAAACTTGACAAAGAAATTGAACTGTGAAAATGAAACAAATTGAACAATAATTCGTTTTTGAACAATAATTCGTTTATGTTCGCTTCAAATTTTAAATTAGTTTAGATGATTCAATTTATACATTAAAAAAAAGAAAAATAAAAAACTTGATGTCCAAACAGAGTCTGAAAACTTACCCAACAGTTTACTAATATCTGGATAAGGTTTTATTTTAATTAAATAGAAAATGAAAAATATTAGGGGATGATGTAATGAGAAGCCAATGACTGTAAATAAGGCAACGTAGGGGATCCACCTGCCACACATCTTAGACCTCTTTTCTCCCTATAAAAGATAATTAACAAAATAAAAAAATTATAAAACAGAATAAAAGAAACCTTTTTGTTTGGTTCACGTGAGTAGTCCTTTAACCAATAAGCAACATTCCATATAAGCCCTAAAAAATCTACATTATCCAATCTATACTTGCCATGTCACTAGATAAGAGTAATTTAATTTGCCATTTATGGTAGTACAAGCCAATCCTATATACTGCTGTATATAGTATTTCATTAATTAATTATTTTTTTATTAATAATTTAATTCAAGAATTATTTTATAAGGTGAGATGTTGAACTTTGATTGATATTTGTTATAAAAAAAATAATTATTATGATTATAAAAATATAATCACTTATTGTTTTGATGAATTAAACCATATAGACTTAATTGTCCGATTATCAAATTGCCATAATTATTAAAATCCACTATAATTTTATGTATTAGCATTTTTGATCTATATCTAAAATATATATATTTGTTATACAATAGAAAGTACGACATATTTATGGGTCACAATGCATTATATCAAATACTTTATAACGATATACATCGCTAGGGTTTAATGTTATCTTGCACAATTTCTTCTTTAGTTTGTTCTTTTTCAACTCAAAGAGCAATGTAATAATTGTAATATATAAAGAAATGAAATTGTTTTAGACTTATATTTTGGGCTCAAAATACATATGATTGTTGATGTAAGCAATGCATTTACATTTAAATACCACATATACAATTAATTAAATGTATCACTGCATTAATCATATCATATAAAAATACACATTACTCGTTAATATTATGATTATTATTGCTATAAACACTGCCACACATGCACTTTATCATTACTATTTATGTAAAAATATTTAATTATTAAACAACCAAAACCAAAGTCTTCTTGGTGGGTATGGGTGAGTGGTGACATAGTTAGAAAAACTATTCAGAATATCCCCTTTTTATCATCTTTGCATATGCCCATGATTGGGATTAGATACCACCACCTCTTTGATTTTTATGACAAAAGTGATTGATGAAATTAAAGAAACAACAATTTCACTTTCATTTTACTTTTAATTCTACCAGAGTGCGACAAACTTCATGGGATAAATATCATATTACCAAGTGTCACAATTCCTATGTTATTGAGTTAAAATATCTACAGTAGCTTCATCATTTTGAATTTGATATGTAGAACCGTAAATACACATAAGCAAATACTGAATATGCTTCGTGTGCTTAATGTTTTGTTTTTGTTAACATCACTCTTAGACCACTGTCTATGGCGGTGGTCGTTCTCGTCTTAATCAAATATGGTTGTCACCTCTCTTCGTTTTAGCATCGTTATCATAGGTACGGTCCCGTCTTGGAGACTGTCCTATGGTCATTTGTCTTGTGCAGCACGAACGCAGGACGCTAGAACAGGAAAAAAACCCAGCGAATGTTGGGCTCAAAGGTTGGCTGCAGGAAAAGAAAACAAAAAAACAATTTTTTTTTAATTATTATCAAATACTATAAATACACATACATTATACTGCATTATTCACACACAATTATCACATTTCCTACTTTATTTCACACAAATTATATCAACAATTATCACACACATTTTCCAATTTCTACTTATTTACATCATCCTAATGTTACGCCTAACGAACTCACGAGTTAAGACACGGACGACAAGTAATTGTAACGTAGTTTTTCTTTTAATTATTATAATGTTTTTATTATTAATGTAACGTAGGCTTTTTTAATTATTGTAATTTTAATTATTAGTGTAATGTAGTTTTTTAATTATTAATATAAATTAGTTTTTTAATTATTGTAATTTTAATTATTAATAAAAAAAATGTATTTGTATTGATTTTAAAGAAATGACTTGGCGTTGAAAAGTTCAGTCTTGTAGTCACCATGGGGAGCGTTCAGTCTTGGGTTAGTCCTCAGTCTTAGCACTGACGTGGAGGTCAGTCTTGCAGTCTTAGTTAGTCACCACAGGGAGTGGTCTTATATCTTGTAAGTTTTTTACATAAAACATCGAGAAATTATTGTGTGCAAATCTCAACATTTGATTTCATCATAAATGAATTTTAAAAATTACAAATAATTTTAAAATTTAACATTCATCACAAATGAATGTTAAAACATTTATTTATGAAAAATTCAAGGACTAAGATTTACTTCTTTTTTTCTTCAAGATTTGGAGTTTCCCTATAGATCATTTCTCTCTCTCTATATATATATGAATCTCTATATATATATATGAAAGTTAAGAGTTAAAATTAAAAAATACTACTTTCCTTGTTTTCTGATTGGGCAACAACACAAAAATTATATGTTGTCAACAATATAGATATAGATGTTATTTCCATAAACACCGTATCATCTAAACAATCAGTATTCCAACACATATGATTATATAATAAATATTACAAACAAACTACAATAAAAATAGGGCACCTATATTTAATTTTGAAATAGAGTTCCCTTACAATTATTTTTTTGAAGTTTCCAAAAAAAGTACCTTAGTGAATTCATAAAAAGGTAAAATAATTAGGGAGGTAAGTAGATGTATAAGAAAGATACTATACATCTAGAGTGGTCCCTTTTTCAGGAAAATTCTTGAGCCTCTCTTTCTTTGTCTTATCATGTAATCATACTCTACATTTCTCCATTCCAATCTCCTCACTCAACTTGTATCATAAAACTAACTCTAGTGGCTAGCTAGTTTAGCAACCAGGATCGATATCACTTGGTATTCGTATTTTGTAATAAGTTCAAACATCTATTTTCATCAGACGTGATTGATTTTCTAACACCGTGTCAATAGACAAAATACGTTAAGTTACTAGCTCGAACAATATGAACCGATTGATGAATATGCATTAAGACTTAGGAGACATTTGAACACGAATTCATCATAGAAACTTGAAGTTGTAATAAATAGTTTTTAAGATTACGAGAAATGCGTGGAATCCTTTAAAATTGTATGCATTGTCGCATTAACATTTCATCAACTTATATAATTTTATATTTTATTAACACCTTTAATTCATACAACTTATTAAATTTTATTAAAATAATCTATGCAACCGGTTCATCTTGTACAATTGTATCAAATACCACTTCACATCATTATATATAATGGTATACTTGTATACATACCAATGCTCTAATTACACAATTTTTTCTCATACAACTCTTATAAACCTCCGATTTTCAATGCTATATAACGTTAATAGACAAAAACTTTTTACAAAACCTAGTGAACGAGAGGGGCCTAATTAAATTATACATTACCAAAGTTGTTTAAAACACTCACTTGTTATATACTAGTAAATTAATAAACTCAACTCAAATTAATAGTTTAGGGATAAAGAACACGTAGTTTAAACAAATACTTATTACAAGTTAATTTTTAGTAAGGGTGGTGATATATCCACTATTGTTTTTGATAGATTCATCAAACTTTTGCATTAAAAACTTGTACCGTACACATCAGTGATGCACAACTTTAGTGAATTTATAAAAAATAATGATGAATATATTCACTAACCTTTTAATAATATGGCAGTTTAACCTTCACATTTTACACACTTGTTTATGATATATACATGTATTAAAGATTATCAAGTAAATTTATTTAATTGTACTCATTCATTTATCAAAATAATAATTAAATTGAAATAAAATAAAAAGAAAATATGAATTATAATTTCGAGACGAGAAAGTAATAATAGTTAATAGCTAATAAACAATGAAAAGAGAAGAAATATACATTCAAGTTACAAAGAGAAAAAGAGAGGTGGGTCTCCTGCCAATTTAACAGAACTACCAAACAGATCTCATTTCTTCTCTTTTTATCTCTTCTTTCATTCCCGTGACTCCATAATATACCTCATACTCACACTCTCCGTGTATTGTGTGCAGTTTTTGTTCTTTTGTAAATTTCAATTCGATATTTTCTTGTAAAGCCAACTCATGATAAGTTGAGATATATCGGGGTTTGTGCAATCAATCATTTTTTCAAATACAACACATATACTTGCTATATATATGTACTTAAATCTTGGTGTTTTACACTTCCACTTTCTTAATCCAGCAAACTCTCTCTACCTTTTTATAAACTCAAGGCTGTTTTTTTTTTAAGAATTTTGTTGGTCTTAAAAAACTATCTCTGGGATCTTCTTATTCCATTCCATTACATATTTTAAAAAGAATCCAACTTTTGTTCATACAAAAGTAAAACCCTTTAAGGGTTTAGGGTTTTTCTTATATTTTTATATTCAGATACCTTCTTTTTTATCCAATTCAACACTTTTCTATGTTTCAGGAGTTGGGTTCTTGAAAAAATTTAATCTTGAACTATAAAGTTCCAACCTTTAATAATAAAAAATCATGAACTTAATGGTGAATTAAGTTTCTTGAAGTGTAAATTCAAAAAAGATGTCATCTTGTTTAAGTGGTGGTACAGGAAGAGCTTATGGATTTGATATTGAAAATATATTAAAATGCCCATCAACAACCTCTAGTAGAAATTCACATTCATCATCTTCAACTCTTTCTGAATCAAGTAATTCCCCTATAACAATCTCGCATCGAAAACCTCGAACCCCTCGAAAACGACCCAATCAAACATACAATGAAGCAGCTTTTCTTCTTTCCATAGCTTGTCCTAAAGTTTTCTCAACCAAAAATCTTTCAAAATTCACTAGAGTACAAAATGGTAACTCGTTACACGAATCATCATCATCCGAATTACTTATCGAAAACTCAGGTTTTCTCCTTCATCAACCAAATTTGGAGAAACCCAATTCATTACTCGAGTCAAAAGTGTCGAATTCTTGCCGAAGTCCAAATGGAATTGAATTCCAATTTCAGAGTTGTAATTCAATGGAATTGTGTGATGATGGGTTTGAAGATGATTTCGATACCGAGTCAATGCTTGATGAGGAAATGGAAGAAGGGATTGATAGTATCATGGGAAATTCGAATAACTCGAATAATTCGATAATCGAAAATAATAATTTAAATTCGAAAACATGTTACGGGTATCCAATGGGGTTAGGATTTGGAGGGAATTTGGATATCAATTTTGGGTTTGGAATGAGGAGTGGAGTGAGGGCATTAAAGAATGGTGATGATGGAAATTGGTGGAGGTTTCCGACGGTGAATGTGGTGAATATTTCGCCTGAGGTAGTGGTTCCGCTGAAGAAATCTCCGGCGGAAAAGAAAAAGAAGAAAAAGGTGGAAGAATTAATGAAAAGGTCGGAATCGGAATTGGAATTAGAAAAGGGAAATTGGAATCAAGAAGAGGAGAATTATGGTATTGAAATTGGGTCAAAAAAGTTATTATTGAAGTTAAATTACGACGACGTCTTGAATGCTTGGTCGGATAAAGGTTCGCCGTTGCCGGAGGAAATTTCCGGGTCCGAGTCTCCCGGAGGTGATATTCATGTAAGTACTCTCTTTAATTTAATACAGTAATATTCACTTTATTTTTCGTTTTTTTTTTTTAAATCATATTACAAATAAAAGTATTATATTTATTTAAAATTTTAGATGTATAATAACTAAATGATTTTTTTATGTAGTGTGTAAATAAACAAACAATTATTGATAAAAAATGTATATTCTATTGAATATATTTTTTTTTCATCTGTTTCTGGTTTCAAATTGACACCATTATTATGACTGAAATTTCAAGGAAATGTGAGAGTTTAAAGTTTTTATTTACAATAATATTTAAATAAACTTATCATATCATACAGTAATATACATACATTTGTACGTTCTGTTTGTCCTTTCAAAGATCGAGTAACTTGTATCCATCTACTTTTTAAGGTTTTGATAATTATATATCGGAATAATGTATGTATTATTACTATTTACTTTTAATAAGACATGTTTTGAATCATGAAGCACAATGGAAAAGATTAAATCAAAGTTGACATATTTGGTACAAAGTCGGGTTTAACTAAGAAAACAAACGAAACAATCCAATTATAAAGAAAATTATGTTAATATATTCGGTCCAATATAGTATTAGGTGTTATTACGTTACAATTCACGTTTTACAGATTTTAATATTTATTTAAGGTGACATTGTAACAATGTTTGTATGGACAGATGAAATTGGCTCAAATAGACTTGTTTTCGGAGAACGCCGGATTAAGAGAAGCTAGTGTGATGCGTTACAAGGAGAAGAAACGTACGCGACTTTTTTCTAAAAAAATCAGATATCAAGTAAGAAAAGTTAACGCTGATAGACGACCTAGATCTAAGGTACATATATCTTCGTTATTTTCATACCTTCTAGTTAAATAAATAATTTAGATGACATTAACTTTGGTTTGTAAAGTCCACCTATTTTACTCATTTTTTTTCATTTAATGTATCTCATTGTCATCTTATTAATTGGCTTTCGTGGGTTCCACAACCTAGAATGAGCGAAGGCAAGGAACTTTTAGTTCCAAGAACAATGATTGGTGCAAAAAACATAAGAGTTATACGTCATTTAATGTATGAATGAACGAGCTAGTGTATTAATTAATTATTAAAGAATAGAGTATCATAATTTTTCTAAACATGTAAAAAAGAGGTCATTTGAACATTTGATGTTCTAGTTATACTTAATTGCTTTTTGATAACGTTACAGATTTTTATTTTAAATAATTTAACTAATAGAAAAAATCTAGACAGTGGTATTCTTTCGGTGTACTTCTATATATTACACTATATTAATTAATTATATCAAATTCATTACCTTTTGTAAAATACTTACTTAGTGTCTATGATTTTTGCAGGGGCGTTTTGTTAGAAGGTCGAACTCTCAGTCTTGTGACGACATATAATAGGTTTATTTTTTCATTTCGAGATCATAGAATTCTTTCTTTTTGTACGAGAGTTATGTAGTGTTGTTGAAGAGGGGTGAGAGTAGTTAACAAGAGATACGGATAGGAAGGAGAGAGAATTAAACATTTTTGTTATCTGTAATTATTGTTCTTTTCATATTTTTAGAAAATAGAAATAGAGATAGAGAAGAAAACAATGAAATATCAATAATTTATGTATACTAATTTTACATCATCCAATTTTGTAATTTAAATCATGCATTTCTGAATATAGTGTTCATCCCTTTAAATCACAATATAAACTCTTTTTAGCAAAGGTTTTGTAGAGAAATTTACAATAATTTTTATTTCGGAATTTGTTTCTATTTGCTCAAGTCCAGATTGACCCAAACATTCATACCAACTTTTGAATTCTCGCCAAGAACTCTATAGGTTATCATAAGCATCTTCGGATTAAGATTCTCTCATGTAAAACTCAATATTAGGGATTGCGCTCACTCGCAACCGAAAATAGTAGATCCCTCAATATTAGAGATTGCAGACTCACAAATGAAAATAGTAGATCCCACACTTTAAGACGAGAATAGTATTGATAAAACATGACCTCTTATATTGAGTTGAATATGAAATGATCTCAATCTTTCTGTTTGAGCGGCTGTACCACCTTGGTTGCTCTTGTGGTTTGAGATTGCAAGTTAGTCCGAGAATGCGTGTTAAAAACCAAGTTTTGTGAGGGCGATTAATAATTTGAGGTGCAGTTCCTTGATGAGTAGCAAGTATTTATGTCCATCTGATCTATTTTTAATCATAAAAGTGTACATAAAAAAAAACACTATAACGCTCTCTTCTTTATATTGCCACTGCCTATGGATTCTGTAAGATGATGTTTTGACCATTACTTTGTTTAGAAATATTGAGCATAAACCTTACAATATTGTTTAACCCATAACTACCAGTTTACATAAAGTACTCGGTTCTACATAAGTGGTTGTTAAAAAATCGTCATTAATTTCTAGAAACACTAACATTCACATATTTATATTTTCTTGTGTATTGTAATGTTTAATAATTTTTCCGGGGTTTGTAGTTTATCTGTGCTCTATTGCGCTTGTTATGTAATGTTATGGGCGTTAAAACGGACCAAAGAGAACAAAGATTGCAGTTCAACATAAACAGTTAGCTACATTATGTGAGTCAATTCGGTTTCGTCGGGCCCCACTTAGTTAGGTTCAACCAAACCAATAACGGCTATTAACGTCTTCCCACGAACCCATCTATGGAAATCCTTTTACTATAACTATATATACATATCCATAATCATTTCTCCCTCCCAAACGCTAAATAGTATAAAGGGAACGGTTTTAACTCTTGCTACAAGTGAGGGGAAGGCGATAATGATAGTGGCAGTGGTAATTATATGTGCAGATTCTCCAAGTATTCCTTGATCATTTCCTCTAAGAAGAGGAGTTCCTCCAATTCTCTGAACTTTTCTAGAATACAAATTTCGGATTGCCTAGTATTCCACCAAAAAGTAACCCATGATTCCATACTTTTTTGAAACGAGAAAGAAATCCACTAGGGCTTAGGGTTTCTCCTTGAGATGAGGCACGGGAATGAAGACGGTGTCATTGTGATTAATAGATGGTGCTGTTGTTTTAGCTTTTCGGTTTGGTGTTCTTAAGAGTATTACCTGCTGTAGATTTTCCAAATTTGTTTTTAAGAGGCAAAGTTTCTCCATGTGAGCTTCTGCAGCTACTGCTGCCACTTGTTGATCATCACGTTCACTGGTGCCACCAACGACAACAGCTATGCTCATTTCATTTTCTGTGTTCTTTTCTAGCATTTTCAGGCTCTCAGTATCTTCTCCAAGATCCACATCACCATCACCATCAACCTTTAAAAAAAAAAAAAAGACGGAAGATGTTAAGAAAACCAAAAATTTTAAGATCAAAACTTGTTTTTGCCAAGTCAAATCTATAGCATCTAGAGGTAGCCATTGGTGTTATATTATATCTCTAGCCTCCTCCCTCCTTTGTTCAAAAATTAGATAAAGGAGATAACATAACTTCTGTAATTTGGAGAAAACAGTAAGCCAACGGGAACTGTAGCAACCGGTTACCCATTTTGAACCCGCTTATTTTGCCACAACAAGAATCTTATCTTTTTTCATGCTAGATATAAGAGATTATTCGAAGAAAATAATACCTTGTTAGTTGATGGTGAAAGACGTAACTCTCTGTTGTCATGCTTCTGTTTTGCAATTCTGGTTGGTGATCTATCAGTCTTTTTCCTACGGAACTTTTTTGTACGTCTCTCCATTTGTGTATGGGCAACATTTGTGGGCATATTCTCTGATAGAGTTTCATCAACAGTTTCATTCTTCGCTGGTTCTGATCCAGAGTCTTTTGCTATCAAAGTACCATCATTTTCAGTGGGCATATCTTCCCCTGTCTGCATGTTTACCATGAGATTCAAACATATCTGATAAGTAGAGGCACCATGCAATCATGGAAAATAAATATATTAGGACTATGGTACTAAAATGGACCATGGGAAGTACAAACTTACCTTTCTGGTTTTTAGAGATAGGTAGCGTGCATTTTTAAACCACTTGCTCACCTGAGAAATGAAACTTCTTGCTCACAATCAACAAAAGATTATGTTTATGTTCCACCCGCTTTACGAGTAAAATAGTACTTCCATGACAAACTACCTATTGTCAGCACTTCTGCCAACAAAAGTCATCCAAGTCATTCTTTTGGAAGAAAAACATGGGTACTGTTTTTATATAACATCAATAATTTCGGATTTATGAACTTGACAAGAAATTCATTTTAGATTACAATTTAAATGAAGACCACTTTTATGCAAAAAGTCAAAAAGTACCTCTATTTTTTTATATTTTGCCTAAAATCATATGAAAAATTGATAATTTTAATTTAAATAACTTTTAGTAGAATGTTAGTAGAACATGGTATAAGTGAAGGATCATTTGTACTAGATGTAAATGAAATTTCTGTATATGTTCCTATTCGTTATCTGAAATATTACCTTCTCTGGGTCAAGACCTAACTGCTTGGAAAGGTCTTCTTTAACAGCTCGAGAGGGGAGTTCATTCTTTGCAAAAACAAGGCGAAGCTTCTAATATAATACACAGTAAAGAGCAATATGAAGTTAATAAACACCACTGACACCTAACAGTAAGTCACCTTGCTTCAGTAGATAAAACAACTGAAACTACCTCAACAGCTTCAGGGGGAATCCTGAAAAATGAGTGTTTGGTTTCTTTGCATAATAAGTTTGAGTCGATGTTGGAAGCGTGAGCAACATCTTTGACAAACTTATCCTCAGTTTCACAGAGAGTCATTAGAGTACTAGCTGCATCAGACTCTTTTTCTCTCCGCTTTCTGTTAGTGGGGCACCAGTCTTCATCTTCGCTTACTTGTTCGTTAGCAAGAGCATTTTTTCCAAACATTTCCTGTAAAATAAGGTATAACATACTAACTTTATATCACAAGTATTAACTACAGATATTCAGCAAACCAGATGTATAAAAAGGACAACAGAGAACACATTTTTCTGGGATGAACGGCAAAGAGATCAGTGCATATTTGTCCAATAAAAAGAGCTAAACATGCATGAACCATAACATCTCAATTTTGACCCATTTAGTGATAATTGTGTTGATTAAGCTTACATATTATTTTTAATGGGTTGAATGGATAGATTGTAAACACTTAATCCAAATGACAGAGGCTGGACGGGTCAAAGTTGACCCACAGTTTTTTGCTTACAACCACGTACATTGCTTTAGAATTTATTTTTAGATAAATCTCTTTGTGGTATATTTTTTATCCTATTTAATACATCGAGCAATTACCCAGCCAGCCCATTTGCCAGTTCATAAGCCCCATAACAGAACTGCTGTCCTTTCACGCTTCTAAGTTTCGTACTTTTTCAAATCTAAGGAAAAGGATGAAGGATACAAACACACATTAACCTCAGGTAATGAATAAACAAAGTACTCACATCATAAAGCTTTCTATAATCAACTGACGGACGTTTTCGACGACTACTCAAAACATCACAATCAGAACCAGAACCCGAACCCGAACCTGAACCCCAGCCAATAAAATCAGTGGAGGTGCTTTCCAGACCCATATTTCCACTTAATTTCTGAGATTCATCATCAAAAACTTCTTCATCCAGTGAAGGTAAACTGCAGCTGCTGCTGACATCATCTTCAGACGATTCACTTCCAGAGCAAACGCTGCTATTGTTGCAACTATTTACACAATTTTCAACTCTGTCTGGATCATAATCATCATCGCCGGAGTCATCTGACGGCCATTCTTCTTGATTGAGGAAAGTATCCCCACCATCAGGTAATGAGGTTTCAACCTTAAAAATCTCCTGTTTTAAACATGTTATTAAGTTCTTCAATTGATACAATTAAGGTTCTTACTACCAATATTTTTGAAAAATCTAGACATCTCAGAATATAATATCTCCCTTAAGGTGCAGCAATAGTTTTCAGCAATGCATGTTTGCAAGGTTCTAAGACCCATACAGCGGTGGCAATTTTGACATGATTAATGTCTACTGTGTAAATCAATTTAAAAGTAGCTTATAAGGAAAGACGCCGAGGTCCATTCGAGGACAATGTATAACACATAAAACCTTCTAAATCATTTTTATGCGAAAAGTTTATTATAAAGTTAAGACAGTATACATCATTTTTAATCATACCGAACAAAATAGAAATTTATATGAAATCTAAGGCCCTGTTTAGTTGTAGAAAAGTGCCCCACTTTTGAAGAAAGTTTTTGGGTTAATTGTTTCGTTATGTATCTAACTTTACGTTTTTTACTATTGTATGTAACCACCTTTAAAATTTGTTATTGTATATATCGAACTTCACAATTTCGCATATTGTATGTAAGGGGTGACCGGAAACCACCGGTTTCGATACATACAATAGACATTTTTACAAAATTCAATACATACAATAGACATGTTTTCAAGAGGAAAAAACCAGGTACTGCTCATCCGGTCACCTGTTGCATACAATATACGAAATTGTAAAGTTTAATACATACAATAGCACTTTCAAAAGGTGATTGCATACAACAGTAAAAAATGTAAAGTTAGATGCATAATGAAACAATTAACCCAAAATTTTCTAAGAAAACTTGAAAATTGGAAAACGCGTTCAAATTGAGCATTTTCTGAAAAATTTTCCAGGGAAATGGAAACCCACATTTCCATTTTATAACTAAAAGTTGGAAAAACAAGGATTCTCACTTTTCCAAAATTTTCCTTTATAATACTTAATTTTTCTAAAACGTTCTGACATTAATTTATAAACATCAATTTTCCAGAATGGAAAATGCAACAATATCTGAACACGTTTTACAAATTTTCAACACTTTTCTAGAGAAGAAAAACTCTTTTCATTCTTTAGAAAATTAGAGATAGAAAATTCAAAACATGGCCTAAGACTTTTGGACAAGAAGTGTTTCGGGTTACTCATTTTTACATGTCCCATAAATACCTGTTTTGACCACTTACCCAAACCACTCATTTTGCCGACATGTGACAAGGAACAAGATGACGAGTTTTTAATACCTGCCAATTGCTGTCATTGTGATAGCTTGTTCCAAGGTTTGCATTCATTGCATCTATAATTTCAGTCTTACAGATGCAATATTTACAAAACCAACCTTGGTCTCCTGGGGGAACTGATTAATCACATAAATAACACGTCAGTCAAATTTCAGAAAATATAAATCAATTACTCTGGTTCTAAATAAGTTGAGATAATGATTAAGATTTTAAAAGGCTTACTGTTTTCAGTTAAAAGGGGAGGGTCAATGCACATTTGATGAAATGCACAATTGCACGTCCCATCACACAGTACAATGTCATTATCAGGAAATGCCTCCCTCAGCTTACACTTTGCACAGTGTATCTATATAAAATAAACAGAAAACAAATCATTAATATTGTGATCATGAATGATAGGCCAATGAGGGCATACATTAACTGATCAGAATAGATTATCTGCTAATTCCACAAGCAAAGAGAGATGTGATTATGTTAGCAAAGAGTCCAATGCTAAAACTAAAATTAAATTTATATCTGAGAAAGTGAGAAAAACTGCTCAGTTAGTCTTCCAGGTTTTGACGAGGAGTACTACTTGACTTTGGAGTTCAAACAAACTACCTTCAATAACGTCTTATGACAAATATAGGAACAAAACAGAGTTGCTAAGTTGGTAAAAAGTGCAAATCATCTTTGAACTTAGGATGTTTTTGTTTGGCCAGTGTACCACTGTTATAGAGCATAGGGCATAAGATTGAGAATTATTGACCTTTTTTGTAACAGAATGTTTCCGTAGTAATATATTTGTTTCTTACAACAACAGGGACTTTGTAATAGAATATATAATGGCCATTTGGATACATACATTATCATGATGTATAGATCCATCTGGAGCTATTACAGATTTATCAATGCATCCATCTGAGCTAAGTAAATCCAGCTCTCGTAAGGCATCACGTAGTCCAAGTTTACATTTCAGTATCTGCTTCGTGGCTCTTTGAAGTTCTCTTTCTGGCTTAATTTTTTCTCGACTGAATATTAAAACAAAAATTAGTGCAACTAGGCCATCTCCAAAGTGTGAGAAGATATATCAGAGAAGTTATATTAAAAAGAGGCAATTTGCCAAGAATTTTTTTTTTGGATAAGTAACAAAAACTACTATCAATAGGAAGAACTACCAACAATATCCACTTCATTGCAAAAAAAAATGAACTAAGAAAGGTCAAATAATCACTGCACCAGTTTCGTGTGCTTGTAGCCATTAACAGTTTGAGACAAGTTGTTATGAAATGATCCAAGGGTAAGAGTAACACTAAGAAAAAGTAAACTTATGTATCCTAAGTCCTACCCCATGAATTCAGAAGTTCTACAGTAATTACTCAATCCTAAGGATGCAATGTCCTGTTCTCAGTTGGCCCCATAAATGTTTGCACATATAAAGTTATTACTTGATCAGGCTGATGACAGGAAAAAATTCAATATGTTAGGGTCAACAAATATATCAGCATCATTCACCACTTCACAAACACAGTTAAATACCATAATGTGCAGTCCTGAAGAACAATTAGTATAATTTTTATTTACAAATGCATTCTGTAGATGTCAAATTCCCATAATATGTTTTTCTCTTTTTCTCTTACAGAGTTACAGGTATAGTAATTCTAGAGATTTTCGTTTCTTTTCCATCAGACTCCCCTCTCCAAAATTCATACGCACTGCTTCACTTCCCAAAATTTTGATCGGTGTTCACAGCCAACGATCATAAGAGAGTACACTGACGTTTGAAAATTGATGCATTGTGATTTCCTATTTGATAAAGTCCGTTATGGTTTCCTATTTGATGAAGTCCTATCAAATTCTAAAATGTTTTGCGACCCGAAGTTAGACACTGGTATAAGATATTATGGTAATGATGCCTGGCATTTCACATTGGCAGTGATAACTTAAACATAGCAAACAGAAAATTGAATTGAAGATATAAGAAACTTCTCTCTACCACATTGAATGATTTAAAAGTCTTCTATCCCACGGCCATCTACATAATAAGCTATACTTTCACCAATGTGCTTACTTTGTACTCTGTCAACGCAGATACACATAATTTATATAGGTATATAAAACTCTTTTCAATAAAAATTACTTCTGATACACTCAAATGCCAAGACAAAAGATAGATCCAGTACATTTTACAAGATCTATATGATCACACAATCTTCAAGAACCCAAGTGATGAAATGTGTCTGAATTTGTGTAAAAAGAATCATAATAATAAGTGATTTACACCTTAAACATGAATCCACTCCCCTAACATGTTTTGAGAGAACATTTACTTAACATGGTACCAGGGAGTATTAGGTTACTCTCACTCTTATTTTCACAAGTTACCAAGCCTAATGGTCCACTTTCACTGTTACCAACAAAACTTGTTCACAATGTAACATGAACATCAGATTTAGCAAAGAAGGAATTGGAAATGGTAACTACCTCTGACCTTTCCAGCCTTCAGTTGAGTACGCGTCTAGAAGATTCTGTTGAATTTTCATTTTAATGAGAAGGTACCTCGTCCACCTTTGCAGCTTGGAAGCTTCATCAACCTCAACTTTCTTGTTTGCCTGCTTTCGCTTTCGCCTTCGCTTAAACTTCTCAGAAGTAACATTCCCCTTTTCACATTCTGCATTTTCATCAGAACCAGTTGCTGCCAATGGTTTTTCCTGATTTTGGCAACTCAACAAAGACGACTTATTCAAAAACTTGGCTGATTTCTGAGAAGTATTTCTACGCTTATAATCTTTCTTCTTAGTGTTGGTTAAGAGGTCAGCAATCTTTTTCTTAGATGTAGGAGAATTCTGGGTGTCCCCATGAGGTTTTAGTTTTCTTGATCTCTTTGTAAACGACTCCGTTGTGATGCTTTTTGAGTGCGGCATTTTTTCAATATTCTCATGAGCCTCTTCCGTCTCTGTTCCACTCATGTTGATTACTTACGTATAAACTAACAAACAATATGAATAAGTTGGTCAAATGTAAACTAACAATTTTCCAAGCAAGACATATGAACTCAAGCTAACTAGCAAAATATGGTTCCAAATTTTTAAATAGATATTGACTTTCACAATTTGAATAGGACAAACTTCCAAATTTTAAATGATACTCATATAATAAACAAACTTCCAAATTTGAATCCCCAAATGATTAGTAACTGTAGGAATTCGTCCCATAAACATACAATATAACGTTCAAATCTACATGAAACCGTTGACAAACTATTTGACAAAGTGCAAGTTATTGAAGCTTCAGTACCTCAAGCAAAGTAAGTTAAGTAAACCAAACACTAGTATAAACTATAACCAATCTAAGAGCATCATCATTGATACATCAACTGGTTATAAAATTAGGCATACACAGAATAACATAATACAAAATTAGGGATCAATTACGAATAACATGCAAGATTTAATCATTAAAACCTATATTCAACCAGAACAAAAAATCTGGGAAAAAAGTACACAAATCAAAAAGTTAGATCAGCCACAGTCATTATTTGAATTATTAAAACAAGTACATCAAACAAATTAATGGAAAACATGAAAATAGAACTATAGAGTTATATATGTACCTATATATGACGATGATCTGAAGCGGCAAAAGGAAGGAAATGCATATCTATAGATGGATACACATACATACAAGTATATATATCGGAAAAGGAAATGAAGTTTATGGACAAGCGATTGGAATCAGTTGAAGAATGTATGTAAAATTGGTTAAGTATATGTTTGGTGATCAGTTTAGTTTAGCTTTATAGGTGACGTCAATGGTCGCCGGTCAGCCAACGGTCCGGTGTGACCGATTAGTTTCAATAGGACGGGTTAAGCTAAGAACCGGGAGCCGGTATGTAGAAGCGAATGATGCGACTTTGAGCACCCGGTTACAAATTGTTGTGGAGAGACGTGTATTCTGTGCTACTTTATATCTACTCCGTATTTGAGCAATATTTGACAGGCGAAAGTAGTCGATTGCTGTTATCTATCTATAATTCTTACTGTCACTTTATTAAATAACATCCATAAAATTATATTTACCCTTTTAGCTACAATTTATTTAAGCTCGACTAATCTAATAAATGTAACCTCAGGCAAATCCGGACATTGCAATACCTCGTTACTCATTCACTATTTGACACACGATTCTTATAATTTGACACACGAAACGTTTAATAATAATATCTATTGTTGACACTTGATTCTGAACATACAATTATATTGGAATTTAATAACATTGCAACAACAATTAGAAACATACAACTTAATTAATTAATGGGATAATCTATTACAAGATGGAATTACTAGTCATGCATGAATATGATGCTTAAATTATAAACACGTTATATGAATTGCAAACTTACATTGTAGACATTTAAGTATCATATCGTACTGCAATCCATAACCACACTTAACACATTCATCATCAGTTTGAATTCCTTGAACAAATGAAAGAGGGTGTTGGTGCACGTGAGAGACATTATGAATTCCCCCGAACTTTATATTCACAAACTTATTAACAATTTCACTCCATTTGTAGGAACGCATGTATGTTTCTGATTGAAGTGTTGACGGAGCACAAGCTGAATGGACAGACTGAACACAGTCATGACAATGATAGAAGGATTTATTAGGATCTAATTTGTTCTCACAAATTTCACAAAAGTATACACTTTTATGATTCTCAACTGGAAAGTAACTCAGCTTCATTGGGTGTGTGTCATACTTGTGTGTAATTGTCTCGCCCAGTAACAAAGCACACTTGGGATGTAGATGAATATTACAATCTTTACAACTGAATGTGAATTTGTTATCAAATGTAAACAGTCGACACAAACGACACAAAGTGTATCCACTTTTAACTCTAGAAAGGAGGTGATTTTTGTGAGCCTTGTGAGTGACCTTTTCGGGTATGAATGCACAACAAACATCTACATAGTATTGACATTCGATACAACAATAAACGAATCCATTACTTGGTAATTTGCAAATAGCACAAAAGAATACACCAAGAAACTCGGAAGGGACCTTCGGATAGTAAACAAGGGGATGTTGCGGGTGACCCAGGTGGTCATTCAATTTGGCCGGAAGTCGGGTGCACCACTCATGAAGTACAAAGTTGCAATTCTCATCCTCATTTGCGCACATGTAAAATGGTGGATTGGTAATTGGTTTCACACATCCATTGCATAAAACTTGAATCTTTTTCTTTGGGTTATGGTATGATACTTTTTTTACTTTCGAAAAGGCAGTTAGCTCTGTAACATCCACTACAATAAGTGGATGTTCATGACTATTTTGTTTTTGTGTTTGGATCACAACTTTAGTTTCTAACGCCATTGATACAATTTCTTTATAAAACAAGTGTTTTAGTAAGCTATAAGTTTCATCAGGAAATGGAAGGTGAAGAAGATCCGGATACTCATCATCTTCATAATTTTTAACGAGTTTCCCCGTACCTATTAATAAAATGAATTCGCATATTATTAAAAAAACTCAATGATAGAATAAAATAACGTAATAAGTATTTGATATATAGATATATTTACCGGGGTATGTTAAGATGGACATGAAGGGCTCGCCTCTATTTGTCGCACAATCTAGATGAACATAGTATCTGCACTTGCCGCATTTATAGAACCATAGGTTCTGAGTATTATTCATCAAGTGAAAAACACCATTGCATACCCTACACCGGTGAGCTGATTCTCTTTTATCCTTTTTAAGAAAGGAATACACAAGGGTGAGTGGGTGAGGATGGGAAAACAAATCCTCTGTGGTTTGTTGGATAAACAACTTTTTAGATAGAAATGCACAATCAATGTGTATCGACGGGCTAGAAGGACAAACAACACATTGATAAAACATCCCTTTATGTTCCTTTCTACATGCACCACACTCGCATAATATTTGTTTGCCACCGGCAATTCTAGCAAGTGGGTGTATGTGGCTAGGGTGATGGATGATGTTGATTCTTAGCCATTTTGTTGCACACTTTATGTCAACATTAAAATCACATTCAGAACAATGATAAGGAAGGTGATGATGATCATGAAGGGTTTTACAAATTTTGCATCTCCAACTTTGGTGGAGTTGTGTTTGGACGAGAAGAGTAAGAGTATGAGCAACATGGGAAGCATGTTCCATTGTTGCCGGAAGCTCTGCACAAAACTTGTGCATCGAGTAGTGACATTGATCACACTTGTAGTAATATCTATGATACCAAATAATTATTTCACCACATCGATCACATTCACGTTCGAAGTCTTGTTTTGTAACTAAATCCTTCTCATCATCAACTTCATCACTCTCTTCTTCATAGTTTATCTGCTTTGAAAACATATCAATAAGATTCAATGGGTGTTCATGTTCAAACATTATATATTATTTATTTTTTCGCAAATTATATAACAAAAAAAAAAAAAAAAAACGAATTGACTGAAAATGGAAGATAAAACAACTTGAAAGGATGAAAAGAGCTAGATGACCTATTATTAATATAAGCATCCAAGTTTTGGAATCATTATAGTCTTTAATTTAATTAATTACTCTAAAGTTTATGGATGCTAATTACTAAAGGAAGCAAGCTAGATCAATAAGACAAGTAAAGTATTATTCCTACTACGAAGTTATTAATTAGTATTATTAAAAATATATTGTTAAAGTTGATCGATTTGTATATATTAACCAATTAAAAAATGGAAGCTTATTAAATATAACCATCACATTTTTTTTGCTAGAAAACAGACGCTCTTTGACTTTTTTATTCATTAGTTTACAATAACTAATCATATGCATTACTTAATTTATTTATTTACATAAGAATAAGAATGCATGAAAGCATAACATTACATAACTTAATTAAATACACAACGACAAAAATGATGTTAGGGATTACGTGATTATTATAATCCACTTATACATGCATAATTATTTTCATTTATATAAAATTGTGAACTTATAGTGGAATATAATAGTACACTGGTACATGTTCTTCTTATATACTTTTGTTTAAAAAAACACTTATATATGTATATAGATCTAATATTTTTTAAACGCTTGTATGCATTTTAATCGACTAAGTTTGTAAACCCTAGTTTACTTTACTATCACACAATTAGACCATGCAAAAGTACCTTGTGAAACATATTTGTTTTGGTGTTTTACTATGCAAAAGTACCTTAAGCATTAACTTTGTTTTGGTGTTTTACACACACACAAATGAATAGTTCCTCTTACAGGGCATACAATTAGGTGTAAAGTAAATTCTAAAGAAAGAAGATGAAGTGTTTTCAAAGTTATGTGTGATTCTTCATGAAGTTAGTACATATCTATATTATAGAGATTTATTTATAAATTAAAAACTAATTAATCTAAACTCATGAATCTAACATAACAATGTAGTTAAGATACGTCACAGATTAATTAGTAGTTATAATGAGAATAATGGGTGAAGTACACTTGTTACAAAATAAATAGATTAAGTCTTTATCAATACTCCAAATAAATATATTTTATTTATCAAAGGGTTGTTGTATATATTCGTGATAGTGGAATGTGTGAGTACGTATCTTTTTAAAACAAATTATATAATTATATATGTTGTCCACTTTAATTTCAATGTAAACTTTTAATGTTACTCAGCTCATATCACATACTAATTTCCTTTGTATGTGTATGTTTATCTAGTTATATAAACTTAATAATAGATTTAATAGGCATTTACAATCTAGTCCTTTTGGTTTCAGTCTTTTAGACACTTGTCACTTAAATTAGTTCACTAGACATCTATGTTTATATAGCTTAAATACGTCACAACCTATATTATACATATAATTATATAAAAGTTTTTAAAAATGACACATATACGGATATAATAATAATATCTTAAATTTTGGGGTGTTGTATTATGTAAGCTTTAGTTGAACTATGATAAAGAAATTATTCATTTGAAGGAGTTGCAGGTTTGCCCATAAAAAATGGATAATGCGTGTTTTGATTCTCCAGAAAAAATGTTGGTTACCAGAAAAGTCGCATAAATTATGCAACAATCGATTGGAGAAGATGAAGTTAGTTCGACGTGTACGACTTTAACTTATTAGTATGCTTCATCAATTAAATGAAATGAGTTGGCAACGATACGTCATCAAATTCAAATTGTTACAGGTTAAGAGTAATTATGTTGGTGATATCGACAAAGTTTAAATAAGTATGTTGTTGACTTTGGTAATAAAAATTATATGTTGGTGACATTGGATCAAAAGGAAAAATATATTGGCAATGCGTACCATAAATATACTATGTATAACCCTTATAAAGAGTTTCTATTCCAACTTTAAAACTTACTATTCAAGATTCGAAATTACCACAATATTCTTTGTATTTGTAAATCCATCTATTAACTTATTAAATTAGGAAATAATTAATTTAAATTATAATTTAATAATTATAGTAAATTGACTAATAAATGTTTAAGGCAATAATTCAATCTAATATATAATTAAAAGATGATACTATGGAGACATCTTAGCCCTTCATTGTTTTTCATCATTTACGATCTAACGATCTTAATTTCTTTCGTATAATAACACATTTGACCCCTTAAATATTTGATATATTTATTTTAATTAATAAATTAGACTAAATATTTTATTCATTTATAAAAATTAAAGAGTTTATAAATTATATAAGAAAATTGGCCACAATATTTTATTCATTTTATTAAAATCAAATTTGTTCCGCATTATAGCGGGTCTATAAACTACATTAGGAAATCGACCAAATAAAGATCTATAAACTATATAAAAAAAACCTGTCATAATATTTATTCATTTATAAATATTAAATTCGTCCTGCGTTCTCGCATTTATTAATTTATAAAAGTTAAATTCGTCGCGCCTTATCGCAGGTCTTAAACTATATAAAAAAATCTACCAAATAAAAATTAAATTTCACCCGCATTATCGCAGGTCTTAAACTATATAAAAAAATCTACCAAATAAAAATTAAATTTCACCCGCATTATCGCGGGTTTATAACCTAGTTATAATTTAAAATAGATTAAAGAGTTTCAATACACAATCTATATTTTATAATTTCTTATATAACACCATATATTTATAAATTATTGTAAATAAAAGGATAGGTAAAAAGATACTAGCACCTATTTATTATTATCATGGTGATTTATACCATCTCTTTAATTTAGAAAGGTTATTCTCCTTTGAATTCACAACGTGAATTATAACATGTATTTTTTTTTATTAATTTTTTAAATTATCGTTATATAACGCAGGTAATTTACCGGTAGAAATTTATGTTTTCATCTACAGAGTAATTTCTTATTTTTATTTTTAATTTATGAACTTAAAATAAAAACCTTTATATATTTATATATCTCTCTAACAACAAAATACCTCTATTCACACTCAAACATCCAATATTTTATCAAAAAGGAAAAAGAAAAACCACTACCAAAACCAATGGCTCGATTTCTTTCCCAAACCCTAATTCGATCAACATCATCGTCATTGTCATCAAATTCAATCAACAATTCGTTATCATTACAATCAATCAAACAATATAAACAATTCTCAAGTCAATCAGGAAAATCACAATTAATCGAAATCGATCTGGAATCATCAGATAACGAAGTTGAGGTTTTAGGGATACGAAAACTTGAAGAAGCAATTCATAGTATAATTGTACGGCAATCAGCACCTGATTGGCTTCCGTTTGTTCCTGGTTCATCCTATTGGGTTCCGCCACGTAGGCATAGACATGATTCACAGGGGATTGTTAGTTTGCTTAGAAAGTTTAGTAAACCGTTGACTGATGAAGAGTCAATGGCGGTTTCTTCACCTCGTGGTTGGCCCTCTTCTGTTTATTTCATTGAAGGTATATATCATCAAGATCATTTTTTTTTTTACTCTACATATTGTTTCGTTAAGAAAGATATGACCTTTTGTAGGTGATTTAACATTTTTTGTTTAAAGTTTGCTTTTTTATATAAAAGTTAACATTTTTATTGTGAATTTAACTTTTGTGTATAAATTGACGAATCTTGATAATGGCTTTTTCGGTTAAAAAATAACGCAGATGGTACAAAAACGTATTAAAATGACTCAGATGGAAAATTGCGTGTTAAAGATGAATTTGAAACTGATATTTAGGGTGTCTAGATTTGTTTATAAGAAATTTGAGTTCAAATCGGTAATATGGCTGTTAAGGATTCAAACCAACATTGATGAATTCTGATTATGTGCTTTTTTAAGTTTGTTGCATGATAGAGGGGCATATGGTGGAGGTGAAAATTGCATGACATGGGTGGAACATTTAGATAGGAACCTGGAAATATGATTTATTCAGAACTCTATTTTGGTGACCAAACTGACCCACAAAATATTTCTGTGAAATATATCATACCCAGTCTAAAAGTTAAGTTATCCTTGTCGGGTACCCTTTTTGTTGCCATAGAGACTTCAGAGACGGTTTACAATCAGGGCTGGGGACTGGGATATTACACCATCCCTGATAGGGTCATTTAAACCCACCACATGTACAAAGGTCCAACAGGTGAGGTCCCTAAATATGGTCATTTTAAATTTACATGCATTTGAGAGGAAAAGGTGGGGTTAGGTGTAGACTTATGATATCAGTTCTTATGGTAGATTTAGGCTATTAAGATATGTAATTGAAGGTAAAATGTACACCTATGTGCCTTGGATACCTATGGAGCTTCGAAAATATGGGGTTAGGGGGGCTCCATATAGACCAAATAAAGAAGATAGATAGCAGATAAAGATGATGCACTTTGCGCTGACACTCCTGCCATACCCAAGAAATTTGGAAGTGTTTTGACTTATAATCGAATGCAAACTTACATATCACTAAATCAATCATCGAACGGGCATTTGCATTTGAGCATAGATATGAGTCAAAAAAGAGAACTTCCGGATATTGCTGTATCATCTTATGTAATATCAGCGATTCGAAAGCATTGAGATGCTTACTGATTTAAACTTGATTCTACCTTTATACTTCTAAAGAAACTGAGAAGTTAGTAAGATTTACTTGCTGGGTTGCATTGCCACTTTTGGTGCTATAGAGGTGAGTTGAGCTGAGAAGATGAATGAAATAAGTGAAAATGCTATCAATACCTCTGATAGTGTTAAGTTATGGACGCTAATTGTTGCTAGATGGTCTAGTTGTCACCACGAAGCGGGAGTTCTATAGTGCCTGAGCACCTTGGATGGGGTCAAGGGGAGGGGCTGCCTCTTGTGGGGTCCTCCCCTTGGAGAAAGATTAGAATTACTGCCCCACACATATAAGTGGACTAGGCACTGATCGACTAAACCGCATAAATCTTGTGTGGTTATTTTGTTTATGTTTAGCCATTGTTTGTGTGTTAGTGTGTGATTGTGTATCCTTAAGTTTGTATATTTCTGAGCCTCAAATGTCTAATAGTATGTTGTCGTAAATACAATCCTGACCAAAAAGAGAAGACTAAAATACATATATCAAAAAATTTAAAAGGAAATGTCTAATTGTGTGTAGGTTCGAAATGTTTCAGAGGTTGCATGAGTACTGATACTGAATATGTGACATTAGATAATATTAATATAGATGATCAGGTATGAAAACATGTCGTAGGAGATACTATTTGGTTATACTAGGATTGACGTTCCAATGGGGCTATCAGTTTCTCAATTAGTCAGACGTCAAATTGGGTGTAAAAGGAAGGATTAATAGGTTTTTTTTTATTAAGCTACAGGTACTGAGTTATGAAACCGATAATTCAACCCAAAATAATCAGACGATTACAAGCAGAAGCAGAATCTTATTTTCCAAATATTAAGATCAGATAATTAGTTTCATAACACAAACCCAAACACCCTCTTAAAAGGATATTGTGGTTTTCGTTGGGTAGTCGGGTCATCCTATAGACCTGCAAAAGTCAAATGTAAATGGAAGGGAGTATGTCTAACTTCAAGCTGACCTGGCTTCTCTGCATTTTCACTCATCAATTTTGACTTTTTCATGTACTTGCAGGTACATCTACTATGCAACCAGTACCCCTTGAGATGGAAGCAGAGGTGGTTCATAGCAATGAGGAGAATATGCCTGATGCCGATAACGAGGAAGGATGAATTAGCATCTACCAGATTTCCTGATCTTTCATGTAAGTTCGCCCTGTCCATTTCACAACAAGATATATGATTAGAGGTGGCAATACGGGCAGGTTGGGTTAGTTAGGTCAGGCTGAACTGAACCATCTTTTGTCACTACTTATTAAATTGCCACATCTGCTAATATGATATATCTTTGTTAGTTGACTTTTCATTGGACTCTGCAGGCTCGCTTCCTGTTGTAGATACTTATAGAAGACTAAAATGTTCTGAAAAAAGCTGTGGATTGAAGAAAGGGAAGCAAACTTGTTTGTACAGTTGAGCCTTTCATGGTGGTTACCTGGAGTATGGGTTTGGTCACTGTAGTCTCTTCTTAACATAATATAAGGCCCAAGTATCAGCAATTAATGCTTTTGTACCTTCGTATAACGTTCTCATAAGCTGTTTGGTTCTGTTAACTATTTATTTCCTGACTTTCTTAAATAAAAAAGAATATTATGTTGGTACAGACATGCATCTTGCAGGAACTATTTGTTTCGCAACTACATGTTATGACGTTCATTCCTCTAGAATAATTGCTCAGCGATACCATCATCATTGGCTCATTGGATACAATAGTTGCATCGTATAACACCTTGCTGCTTGTGTGATTACATCTTGACATATTTCGAAGATATTAAGTTTGGCTTCTTGAAATTAATAATAGTCTTTAAATGCGGCATTTTACTCTCTTTTGTTTGTTTTCTTGCAACTAGAATAGAACACTATTTTCAATATTGAATTTTTTTTATATAAATCAAATTCTTAAAATAACAAACGCTAAAAACAGATGTGTGGAAATCATCAAATTGAGACAATATATGATATTTGAGTCATGTAAGGGTGATACAAATTGGTTGATTGGTATGTAATCACGAAATCTGTAGTTTACTCCACATTTTATTTCGAATATATGTATCAAACATGTTCAATACATGGTGCCAAAAAGATACATTACAAAATAGGCATTGATTTACGTATAGTTTGAAATTGAAATGGTCGATATATCGTTTAATGGAGCGGATGCACTGTGCCCACGCTAAGAAGATACAAAAACACTTAAAATCGACAAAATTCTGCCAACAACCATATTAGGAAAGACTAGGCCCACCTTCATTAAGCTAAATTTATTGTAACATAAAACAGTCATTTTGAGGATCATAATCAAACCTTCTTGGTGGTTATCACTACTTATTATTTGTGGGTAAATCAATCAACGGTGAGCAACTTAAGATCTGGTATTAAGGGTAATTGACTTTCTGGGGCTTCCGCTGATAATTTTCACAACTAACATGAAAGAGATAAATCACATCACTCATAATTAAAGAGAAATGAGAATTTGAGTTGAATTTATAATCTCCGCTTTATGATTTGTTGTACCACTAAATCATTCTAATTGGTCTTCTATAACTAAAACACATACCCGAAAACATACACTTACAAATTCGAGCAAATTTGTTACATTGTTCATTTAAAAAAAGTTAATAAATCTTAACAAGGTTTAGAATTGACTTAAGAAAGAGCCAATTATTGAATGAGCTGCACATCTTAGGTTAAACATTAAATACTATTCTTTTATTATTTTGTATCTTTTACTTTTAATAGAATAATAAGAACCCTATAACCAATCTAGCTTATATGGTTAACTCATACGAGGAATGATGAGAAATTAAATGATAAAATTGATTATAAACACGTTGCTGTTATCTAAGTAAGTAACAAAACTCGTATATAATAATATACGTTCTTCAGTTTTTATTAATTGTACACATCTAAGATTTAGTAAATGAGATGACTTGACAGAAAACAAATTGAAATGAAAAAAAATAAAAATAAAGTAATAGAAAAATATTTGAAATTCGGTTGGATATTTATTTTTAATATTTAATTGGTCCATGAATATTATAGATTCTTTATGAAGGATTCTCGCTGGCATGATAGTTTCATTCTTGATGGATCTTGAAATATTCAAAAAGATTCCATTTTACATAAAATATCCTTTTGGTCAGTCAATGGTTGATGTGCATCTTTGTCGATGATTAAGGGTAAATTTCATAATTATTTAAGGAAATTTTTTTTTTTTTTTTTATCCTTTTGAAGCACTTAAAATCTTGTAAAACAAGTTATTAAAAAGGGGTAATCACAAATATAATCTTTTGACCACATGTAATTGACGTACTAATCCTTTGACCAATACTTTTACCAAACTAATCCTATGATGATCGAACAAACTTTCGATATGTCGATCATCAATTAAAATTCAACATCAACCCAATTGAATTATGCCACGTTTACCTGCCAGATCAAAATTTCGATCATATATGATCGAAATTCTGGAAATTCAAAAAATGTTCGATCATTTTAAAAAGTACATTGGAGGTTCGATCATCAAGATTTTTCTTTATTAAAAAAAAAGGTTCGTCATTTTAAAAGGGATCGAAGGTTCGATCATCAATTTTTTTTATTTAATTCATATGTTACACTCTACCTTGATCCATATGACCCCATGATATTCCATACCATTTAAGGATAAAAAAAATATATTATATGATGTATTATGCATGCCATCTACTGTCTTCAATTCTTTCCTTTCTCTTTAAAATAATTAACTATAGAAAAATAAATATTAAATGCTATTGATCATTAAGAATTTATTTTGTTTAAAATTTTTTTTTTGATCCTTAATGATCGAAGAACCTTCGATCTAGATGATATTGTTACACTTCACCTTTTTATTTAAAAAAAAATTCAATCCTTAATGATCGAAGCCTTCGATCTACTTTTTAATATGATCATTTTTTATTTTTTTTTCAAAATTTCGATCATACTTGATCGAAATTTCGATCTGGCATATAGACGTGGCATAATTCAATTGGGTTGATGTTGAATTTTAATTGATGATCGACAGATCGAAAGTTTGTTCGATCATCATAGGATTAGTTTGGTAAAAGTATTGATCAAAGGATTAGTACGTCAATTGCAGGTGGTCAAAGGATCATATTTGTGATTACCCCTATTAAAAATATATCTAATGTTGATGCAAAATGCAAATTGTGTCTACATCATGTTTGGGAATGCGAGTCTGTACACAGAATGTTAATGGCTTTTGCACTTTGCGTCCACTCATTTGTGATTTGCTTATACCTTCTATTTTTTTAATATGTACTGTGATCCTAAGATAAAATTGATCATCAACTTGTTTCACAAATTATTATAAAATTACTCAACTTTTGTTAGCTGAAAATAAAAAACACTTCCTCAAGATTAAGTAGTACATGAAAAACACTTTTTATTTTAAATATTATTACCGAATCAATTAAATCACAAACAATAAAATATAAATAATATTATTAAGTTGTGTATAATATAAATTTTTTATTATAATAACTTTAATGGTGAATTAAATATACATTTGAAAAATACGGAGTTGACGGAGACGATTTGACTTTAACTTCAACATCGACATAATTTATTAGTGACAGATTCTATGATTGTGTTAACAAGATCTTAAAAGATATTATGTGCGTTTATCAACTAGGGTAAATTAGTTGGACTAAATTTAGTGCTGGAGAAAACTAATTTTATCACTCTTAATAGTATAATAGTTAATATAAAGTACTATTACAATAAGTATTTTATGCATTATTTGATGGTTGTTAACGTAACTGCACGTACAACTGATTTCGTTAAAGTTAGATTTTTGACTATCAAAATAATCAGTTAATTACAAGCGTTGAAAACTTAGATTACTTAAATATTTGGAACTGATTATTGTACATCTGAATACGCGGATATAAATAAATCATTGATTAAATAATAATAATAATAATAATAATAATATAATAAAAAGAATAACAAAAAAAGTCAAACGTCGATTTATTTTTCTACATACAAATGACTAAAAAATAAAGGTGAAAAGTAAAACTTCTTATGATTAATACTGGGGGTGCATGTAATAATGTGTTTAAATTATGAGCAATTACATTAATAAACTTTTTTATACTTATATATATTAACTTAATTAATTAGATAAAGTCGCAACAAAAAGCTCTTATATTTATTTGAATTTGTAAAGTTAAATTATTGTCTTTGATACTGATATTATAATTAAAAAATAATAAATAATATGAAATGAGATAATTAATACATAAACACTTATACGTAAAATAAAGAACAAGATTGCTTCTTTTTGAAATATTAGTAATGTAACATAAATGTATTGACATCTTGCCGGCCCTTTATATTCCCATTAAGTTGTATTTTTATTATTATTTATACATGTAAATTTATATAATTCCATAATGTTAAATCATAATAAAATAAATTGTACCTAATTAAATAATGCAATTACAAGTCAACGTTATTAAAAATCCAAATACATAAAACATAAATGTCCTTTTACGTCATTTTCTTTTTAGAAAACAAAATAGTAATGATTATTTCCGAATCAAATTTACACATTTTTGTCATATATTACTAAAATTTGGTTGTATGCTCAAAATTTATTGGTTACGTATAAATCTAACACAATTGTTAATGTAAAATTTGTTGAATTCGAAATGTTTATTCACTTGATATGTGATCGAAAAAAGTTATTAGATTCCGTATCATCTCATGTCCTATTTTTCTTCTATACGTATTCTATTAATTTCTAAACAAAATTATTTTTAACAGTTTTAATATTTTAATCTTAAACCCTTATAAAACATTTAGTTATAATGTTTAATGTTTAAAAATTGGAAGATCAGAAATTACATTTATGTCCCTTTCAATAATACATAAATATATAAACTAAAATTAATCTATACTTAATTGTTTCTTTTAGTTTGTACACCTCATAATTATCTTTATTTCAAATATAAATAAATAATAATTAAAATACAAATAATGTGATAACATAAAATATAAATGAAATTAAAATAAAAGTTTACAATCATTATTATTGAGATGAGATGACTATCATTATCGACCATTATTGTATTTTCTATTAATAACAATCACATTACGGGCAACTCCCACTAGTTACACGCAATTCATTTCATTTGACGATTACAATAAATAAAAAAGTAAAGAATGCATTCTTTCAAATTTAGGGGAAATTATCAAAAATTGACTCTGTATATATAAGAATCAATATAAAATATTTTTCATTAAAACGACGGAAATTTAATCAACACATAATCGGTTGTGGATTCAAAGAAAAACATAAAAGGTAATGATGTGTGTATTTATCTGATCTTAAGAGAATGAAAAAAGAAAAACTGAAATTCCTTTTTTCTTCAATAAAATGAAAAAGATTAATATTTCCTTAACAATTTTCTTTTCAAATTAAGTTGATTAAATTTAGTTTTCAAGTTCAATATATATTATACAAGCAATAAAAATATTCAATGTGAAAAAGTAAACGAAGTCACATGATAATATAATGCTAAGTATAGTTTATGTCCTTATATCATCTCCATACACACGAGAAGTCTACTCTCCAGCTTCATCACCAACCCGCTCCCATGGCTTCTTCCATTTTGCCGTCGGCGTACCAAACATCGGCGGCCTCACCCGATTGGTTAAACAAAGGCGATAACGCATGGCAAATGATTTCCGCCACACTTGTTGGCCTTCAAAGTGTACCGGGCCTTGTGATACTTTATGGTAGCATCGTTAAGAAAAAATGGGCCGTGAACTCGGCCTTCATGGCTCTATACGCCTTCTCAGCTGTCGTTATTTGTTGGGTGACGTGGGCTTACAAGATGTCGTTTGGCGAGAAGTTGTTACCATTTTGGGGGAAGGCTGGCCCCGCGCTTGGCCAAAAGTTTCTTCTTAAACAGGCTGCCCTGCCGGCCTCCACCCATTTTCATGCCAACGGAGATGTATGTATTGACTTTTTTGCTAGCTAAAATTTTATTTGTGATGACGTTACTGCGTCATATGTTTTAGTAAGATTTGAAATAAAAAATTAGTTAATTGTTCGTTAACAAACATTTTATAATGAGAGGTATGATATGTTTGCTAGAATATTCCGTTTTATTATCTCATCATTCATAAAATTAATTTATGATCAGGAAGTTGCTAAGCTCAGGAAAGAGGCTTCCCCCCTAAGAGTAGTATATTTCTGTTGCTTGAAAATTATTAGTTGACTAATTACCACCAAAAGATTGAAGTATGAGATATTATAAATCTATTATATACATGATTTTGACTTTGGTCACTTTTCACGGTTGACTTGTTCTATGCAAAACTATGCATGTACAAGAACAATTACAATACATGATCAAAAGTACACTTCAAGAAAACAATCTTATAAAATAAAGATATTCTATTCCACTTGGATTCATGTATATACGCCAAAGATTAATATAACGTTGAATTTTGAATTGTGTAGTTGGAGACGGCAATGATAACACCATTTTATCCGATGGCGTCAATGGTGTGGTTTCAATGTGTGTTTGCAGCTATAGCGGTGATCTTGTTAGCAGGATCATTGTTAGGAAGGATGAACATTAGGGCTTGGATGGCATTTGTACCGTTGTGGTTAACATTTTCTTACACAGTTGGTGCATTTAGCTTATGGGGTGGTGGTTTCTTGTTTCATTGGGGTGTTATGGACTATTCTGGTGGTTATGTTATTCATTTATCATCTGGTGTTGCTGGTTTTACTGCTGCCTATTGGGTTAGTTTTCACTCATTATAATTTTAAACTATTTCTATGTTTTATACATGTCAAATAGTATATTTTTTAAATAATACCAGACAGTTACAATTATTTAAAGGAAAATGTTACTATATGTTTGGGTTCAAGTAAGTTTGCGTGTAGCTTACATATAATTTGAAGTAATTGAGAGAAATGATGGTGTTTAAATGAAAAACATAAGCAGTAAAATTTATAAAAATAATCTTATTAAATAATAATGTTTTCTATCACAATCTCTAGCATGATACCATCTCCAATCAACTTGATTAATAAAAAAGATTATTTGCATATAATATCATTAATTTTATACGACAAAAGGTTTAAATGGCTTTGTTGTCTTTGTATGATTTTAATTGTGCACATAGTAAATAAGTCAGTTTATAAATCACTTCTCATCTAATTTGTTATATTACTCTGGCAATTGTCATATGAAACTTATTTAATTAATGAACATATTTTAACCTTTTGACTACGATGTATGTCCTTGTATTATCACTTTAGTTTCATATTGTTGAATTCTCTTGATAATATTTGATTGATCGAAGTAAACAAAAAATAAAGTCAGTTGTCATTTTTGGATTTATGTATTGATTGATAGCAGTTATTTGGAAAAATGGGAAGATGTCACGAGGTTACAAATGGATCTTTATAGACTATCATCCCAAATTCTTGCGGTTAACTTTATGCTTATTGTCAATTTTCATGAGTATGACATTTCACAATATTTGATTTGGTCAGAATTGGTTAACGAACTGGTGTGTGTTTGATCCGAGCTCACTTTTAACTGGTTATCCGGTTCATGGTCTTTGCTGTGTATACTAAAAATGCTAAAAACTTATTTGCAGGTTGGGCCAAGATTAACCGTGGACAGAGAAAGGTTTCCACCAAACAATGTCTTAATGACGTTGGCTGGTGCCGGGCTACTATGGATGGGTTGGGCTGGTTTCAACGGTGGAGATCCTTACACTGCTAACATTGACTCCTCAATGGCAGTCCTCAACACCAACATCTGTGCAGCCACCAGTCTCCTCGTCTGGACCTGGCTTGACGTCATTTTCTTTGGTAAACCATCCGTCATTGGTGCAGTCCAAGGCATGATTACTGGGCTCGTTTGCATCACCCCTGGTGCGGGCCTTGTTCAAGGATGGGCTGCAATCATCATGGGTGTTCTTTCGGGTAGTGTCCCTTGGTTCACTATGATGGTGGTTCACAAGAAATGGACTTTACTGCAAAAAGTTGACGACACACTTGGAGTCGTGCACACGCACGCAGTCGCTGGGTACCTCGGCGGCATTCTCACTGGCATATTTGCTGAACCGGCTCTTTGTGCACTTTTTCTACCCGTTACAAACTCACGAGGAGGTGTGTATGGTGGTTCAGGAGGTGTGCAGATACTAAAACAGTTGGTTGGTGGCGCATTTATTATTGGATGGAATGTAGTGGCGACATCGGTTATTTGTGTACTTATTGGTCTGGTGATTCCTTTGCGGATGTCCGACGAGCAGTTGCTCATTGGGGATGATGCTGTTCATGGTGAGGAGGCGTATGCATTGTGGGGAGATGGGGAGAAGTATGATGGTTCAAAGCATGGGTTTTATTCAGACGATACTACGCACCACAGGCAAGCGAGTGGTGCTACTCAGGTGCTGTAAAACCTAATTGCAACATAGGTGTAATTTGATTGACATGGTCTCTTTCATGTAATGTGTGTGTCTCTGTATGAGACCTCGTTTTCTATTACGAATTAATAAGTTTCCTGTATCATATCAGCAAAATTTAAAATGATTGTATAATATTAACATCATTTGTTACTCTGTGTTTGTCAATCAGCAAAACATCGATGGTAGTATAGTAGTTCTAACCATCAAGCATTCAAAATCTCTAACCACAGCAGCAAGTAGCAACTTGGTTTTGACATTTATATAAATCTGACAAATTAGATAACAGAGAGTTAAGAAAAAGTTCAAACAACAGACAAGTGTGCATCTCAAGAAGACTTGTAAGATTATGAGAGATAAACTTATAGCAACAAGATGATCTGAATATATCTACATTTATACTTATGTCTTTCTGTACATAAAAGAAATTAATCTAAACTAAGAGAGTGGACATAAGAAGCTGCGAAGAGCATTTATTATTAATGGCTTATTGCACTCTCAAGATCAAGAATAGTACTAACTATTATTATATATACACAAAAGATATGCTCACATTTCTGATAAAATGTTACTAATCTTACGAAGCTCTTTCAGAGCTGCCACGGCTGTCATTTGTCCTCTGTCTACCAATGCCTTTTTTGAGGAGTTTTCTACATGCCCTACTTCACCCTTATCTTGCTGGAACACTGATTCAATCACCTGTATGGTTAAGCAAATTGGTGTCAATGAAGGTAAATTTGAACCATTAGCTGTCATGCTTTGACTTTGGATGTCAAACAAACTACTTCCAATCTCATATTTGCAAGGTAAACGTTTCACTTCTTATGGAAAACTGACGATTAATTGAGACGGGTCATTTTACTCTCATCTGTATACTGAAACTGGTTATATATCCATAGAAAGTTATCATCTTCAATTTAGAGGTGGCATTTTTGACCCATTTGTGTATATAAATGTTGATTTGGGTTAGGTTTATCAGCTAACGAGTCAAATGAGTTACGCTACAGGATATAACTATGTCGAAAATGAGTCACATGGGTTAAAACTTAGAAGTCTTCTAAAGTATATTCATATTCATATCCAAGATTAATTTTGTGTTAATATTTGGTATAGAGTAATAGAAGTAAAGAAATGGATAAAAGAAGTGTTTTTTGTTCAACCTGAGCAGCTGAGCTAACCCAGTTGGGCCTGGACAATATTACCTGTTATGACCCAAACCCATTTTGACCCATTACCCAACCTGCCATTTTGCCACCTCTCACTATCAAGTAGCGACAAATGTAATTATGTAAAAAATGATTGGAAATAATACCTGGAGATTTTCCACCATGGATTGGCCAAGATTTTTCAAAGAACACGCCTTGCTTTGGTTCACAGATTCTCCGTTGCTTGTTACATCCATTGCAGAAGCCGATACTTCACATTTCTGATCACGGCTGAAAACAGAAGAATTGGTAGACTCCGAACCCTCACCCGCATTTTTTCCGAACTTCCAAAACCACTGAAACTTTCCTGACATGAGTATCCTCTCTTTCAAGTTCGATCCCGACTTCCCTATAGAATCTTGATTCTCCACTGCCTTCGAAGGTGCATCTTCCGAGACATCAGAAACCGTGTTGGGCTCATTTTCACCCATTTCCTGAATTTCACTACAAGACTCCACCGCTGTACAAGGCTTAGACTCTGGCGTCTCAATCTCAGGGTCAGGATCATTGTCATCAACTAATAAATTTGAAGCTACGCTACTTTGTTCAGTATCGTTTTCATGATCATTATTATTTGCACCTCCTGTTGGGCTTGACGGATCTGAGAAAATAAATGAATTCTCTTCACTGCCACCATTTCCACTCACGTGTTTTTCATTCTCGGTTTCTTCTTCTAAGCCAAGCTGTCTGGATAATTCATCCAGCAACTTTCTCCTAACCTGTGTTCTAGAAGGGCCTGTTTTTTCACGGTGCACCTTTGAAGAAGGGTCAGATTCTGTTCGCAACAACCGTAAGTTCACTTTCTCTGACCAACCTTTCGGTTGCCTTTGAATTTGACTTTGCTTCTGTGGGTTTGTTTGCTTTTGTTCTTCTTTTGTATGCAAAACCCTCCATTTCTCTTCCCAATAGCTATCACGCACCAAATTTAAAGGGCTTCCTGAAGCAGCTGCATCCGACGACAGACTGTGATTTCTTGACCCCGCCTTGGCCCGCTCATGGACCCCATCGCTATGTATCCGAGGTTGGGCAGATCTCAAAGCGTCAATAGCAATGGTCACTAAAGAATCGGCTTTCTTTAACAGTTTCCCCAAATTCACATCCTGAGGGAAGTTCAATAATCTTTGGAGGCAAGAAGTGGCAGTTTCAGTGGCAAGAATAGATGATCGAATATAAAGAATCATTGAAACTGCAAGGCAGGAAATGAAAGCCCCCCGCGAAGAATTAAGAACACCATAAGTTATTTCAGGGTCGGTTTCAGAAACCCCGTCTAGTCTAGTGTTGTCAAATGAAAAAATTTCATCCCAAATTACCAAAAGGTCCTCCAGAGCAAACTCACGCCCGAACAGAACCCGTAACCAACGAAGTGCAAAATACTGTGGTTCAACTCCTAGCTCAATAAAATGAGTGTAAAGAGACGAATCAACAATGGCGAGTAAATTGTATAATTCAGAAGATGCTTCTATTACAGGTGGCAAACCGTTTTGTGGCCCATTCAAAGGGCATGGAGAGAAAAAGCTTGCCATTGAGACCACACCACCAGACCCGTTCATCAATGCCTCAAACATACTATAGGCGTCATGTTCCATGAACTTTTCAGATAAGACAATACCCAATTCACCCTCAGCACCATAAGCATCACTAAATGAAATGATTGTTTGTATCTTGGGGTCCAGTTCATTGAGGTTATTAAACTTTACTTGATTCTCTTGGATTTCATTATCGTCTTCTATATGTTGAGATATTTGCTTTAAATTAGATTTATACGATGAATCAGTCTCGTGAAAGGAGAGGCCATCAAAGTTATCAGTGAAGTAATGTTCATATAATTTTCGCACTGCAGTAAGACGCTCTACATCAGCCTGGAGAACGTATAATAATGGAGCCAGGAGTTCGTGCATTCCTGTAGATAATAATAATCAAATAACAATTAAGCAAGTCCTAATATAGGGAAAATGTATGTACTATAAAACAGCAATGGGAGTAAAAGGACGTTAAGATTATATAAGTAGTTAAATAGTTAAAATTACCAAAAAGGACAATAATTGAAGAAAAGAAAGTACAAGAGATGATCATTAATTGGGAGTAAAAGACCCTCACAGTAGGCTTAAATAGTTACCTTGTCTGTAACCGTAATTTGGATGTCTAATACACCAAAGCAACAAAATTCGTCTTAACATGCCTTGGCATCCAGGAGTCTGGAAGTAGCTACCATGTTCAGGATATAAGCGTGACAAATCTTGGTCAACCATTTTCTCTAACTCAGCTTTTTGGAAAAAACGACCCCACATGCTATCTGCATTATTGCATCAATATCAATAGGTATCAAACTATCAATATATAGGCAGGAAATAACCAAGACATCCAAATAAGGCAAAATAATCACTTCAAAACCTTTCAATTCACTTATGAGCACATATAATAAGTGGTTTGCCAATGCACGTACATTAATTCCAGAGGTGGCTAAATTAATGAGTCAAACAGGTTGGGTAACTTGTCAAAGCAGATTCAATTTTAAAGGATAACTTTGGTACGGGTCGTGTCAGGTTGACCCGTTACACTTCTATAGTTGCATCCAGAAACTTTACAGCTTATAAAATTAATTAGTGAGTGAGACATGATTAAAGAAACCATATCATTTCAATAATGATCTAAGTTTCTAATAAAATGATTAGGACGTTTTATGCATTAGATATACACATTGCTCGACTTTCAACCCGTTCTACCCATTCCCTTTAAAGATAATTTTTTGCTTGTTAGTTAGAGATAAAACATAACCCCATGTCCCCATTTCTAACAAATGGATTGAAATTACCAACTCTAATTAGCTCTTAATTTAAGGCATATGATCAGAATGAGGATATGTTATACTTTGAGCAAAAAATCTACCTGGGTCTTGTGACAACGGATTGTCCATAATAAGATGAGGAAAACTATTTCCATCTTTAGGAATAGGAGGATCAATCAGTAGCTTCCTCCTTATAGCAGCATACCTGGAAAACAAAAAAAAATTCAATTATATAAGAAAAAATGTTATATAGGAATAAAAGTGAAAATTTTTATTAATAAAAGTATTAGAAAGGAAACTGTGAAGTCTTAAAATATAACAAGACAAGAATAATAGCCTCAAAGCAGCCATATCTGATCATATATTGAAAGAGCCCATATCATTTATAAAAGCAATCAAATATAAGTACTCAATTAAATGCCGAACAATCAATTTTAATGATGTAAGAAATGAAGTTAATGTCTGTTACTTTCAAAAATGGTCAGAAACTTATAGCTACAAGTTACAAAAAAATCATCCAAAGTACAGATTATATTTGATAAACCATTAAGAATAAAGGATCAAATTTGAAAGCAGCCATGTTTGATCATATACTTAGAATACAGATTCATAAGTAAACCATTAAAGTTACCAACTTACCCATCAAACACCGTTAAAAGCTACTAATTTGCACAAATTAAACTTGTAAACACTCATATATGATATACCTTCTACGTGAATTGGCAGTAACACGACGAACATCATCAACAGACGAAGAACATGGCAAAACCCCCAAATCAGTTCTCCACTGAACGCCTCTTAGATCCCAAAACCCCCGATTATTATTTAATTCACCTCTCTCCGGCAACTCCTCCGTCGATAACGACGATTCCGGCAACGTATTCGTCGTCGGCGAAACCAAAACTGCCGGTGACATAACTAAATTTCACCACAATTTCGTAAAACCCTAAAAAAAACCCTAATTACTCAATCTTATAAAATTGATCTTTGAAATGAGCGAAATCGAACACAATAGCAGCTGAATTGTCGTTCGTGTAGATTTATAATCAATAGGCACAAACTAATTTTGTAAAGTAGAAACAAATCAGGGAATCGGTAAATCTATACATATATAGAGAAATAGATATAAAGTGTGTATATAATTGAGATGTGGAAGAAAGCGTGAGTTGAATGGAAGTTGAAGGAGGAGGAAAATTGATTCGCATATTGTATGTGGATTTTGCTTTTTTTTAATATTATTTTATTATTTTATAACAAAAACAAAAAGTGAAATAAAGGGGTAGTGGGAAGTCTTTGTCACAACATGAAAGAACAACGTTTTGTTTTCGTCTTTAATCGGATCACATAAAATAAAATAAAGTAAAAAAATCAACTTGATAACGTTTTTTATACTTTATTATTGTTTGGGACTGAAATAAACAAGCTACGTATCCATACGTTTGTGTGGCGAGTTTTAAAATTATGTGGCGAGTTTTAATAAATGAGACAATATATATAGGAGTAGGTTCAAGGGAGAAAGAGAAAAAAAGTTTTTAATCATTCAATTTAAAAATAACTATTTGATTCAATTCTAAATTATATTTATTTTTTTATTGAATCATAGTTGTTCTTCCTTAATCATAGTTTTAAATATATATTTCTCTCATTTCTCTCCCAAATTTTTTTTCTTTTTAGATCCTGATATCAATAAGTATTCATAGACAAGTTCTAAAATAAATGAGAGAATACGTGAGTCAATTAAATAAATGACGATCTTTATAGTTCCATTTTTTGAAATTTGAAATTTGAAATATCATGTTTAAAGGTACATAATTAATAACTATGACAAGTAAAAATTATAACCGAAGTTACACAATTTTTATACTGCATTTAACATAATAATTGTGGTATATTTATAATTGAAAAGATTTTATGTAGACAATCAATTCATCCATTTTCAATATACAATATATGTTATAGATTTTTTAGCACAATGATCATTGATCCCGCTTGAATATATGTGCGACCTAAAGTCATCTCACAACCAATCAGAAAATGACATTTGGCACTAAAATTTCCTCCTATCAACAAACATTTCTTTGATCAACACAATTATTGCAAGTCCAATTAAAATGATCCACGTGTAATGCCCAATTAAAACATGCCTTCCTTTTGTTTTAATTTGGATTCCCGGTAATTGTATTGACCCGAGAGCTTTGACTGTCAGGTGTTAGTCTTCTACTTTGTTGCAATATTGCTTTAGTCCGCAATTTCATAGAATTGGGACTAGTGACTAGAGGTGCGAAATGATCCTTTAGCTCAAACCAAAATATCAAAATCAAAGCGTTGACTGTTCATATAAATGTTATTCAGTGAATCCCAAAAGTTGGTTGATGTCAGAGGACCTTTTCATATGAATGTTTTTTTATCAATCCCAAGAGTTAGTTGTTGTTAGAGGAACTTTGCATTGGATAGTATAATAACTAGACTCAAAGTACTTCACGAAGGTGGCATTTGGTTTGGAGATGGAAGTAACAATGGGTATAGATTTCAAAGAAAAGAGAAAACGTATAGCTTTCTTAAAACCTTTTAACATCGGTGAATTTATGTAAATCTTCATTTTATATAATTTATCATACTAATACCTATAAAACAAATAACAACTACCACTTAAATATTCATACTCTCATTTCCAAACCCTTATAACAAACGCCACTCAAGTCAATTCCAAAACCCTTATAATAAACACCTGCCAAGTCGATTGGTCTCATGGTTATGTTTGGATGAAGTTGCCACATCAGGTAGACCAAACATACCTATCCCCCTTCTGTAATTGTCTTTTTCAAGAATCTACACATCCTTTTTGTATTTTTATTCAAAATAAAAAAAGTTACGAAACCAAAAATAATAAAATGAAAACTTACTACGTCCATGTTGTCTTCTTTTAATGAAACTTACTATAAAACTTTGAACATGTTTCATGACAAACTCCTTGCAATTGATAAATAGGAGTAGTAATTAACAACATTGATACGTAAGTAAGTAGTTGCCAATAAAATATGTGAAAAAATGGGTTAAGTAACCGTAACACCAAAGCATTCATATGCATACGTACAAATATCAATTGTTAATTATGTTAACTAATTTGTTGACATAAAAATATTTATTAATAAAGGAAGGATAGTCTTTTAATAATATTAATATTAATATCCAATAAATAATCTAATATATGGATTATATTTGTGTGCTAATATTTATATGCTGCCTTCCTTAATTATTAATCATTATCATGAATATAAAAATCATTTAATGTTTATTAATTAGGAACAACTTTTTGTGTAACAATTATTGGATGGTGGGTACGACCTACATTTGTCTTTGTTGTAGAAAGTTTTTGAAGCACTCTTTTTTATTCAAATACTAAATAAAAATATTTTTTATAACATGAATATATTCAATATGTATCTCATAATTGGAGAACCATACAAAATGGCAGGAAATTGAATGGCTTAAGTAGGACTAGGCTTATATGTAGCCACTAACTCCTACTACAATAAAATGGCAGGAAATTAATAAAATATGATATGACCAAGGATGGTGGGTGGCTTCTATACTTGTGATGGAGTTGTGGTCATATGCTCAAGATCCACCAAAAAAATACACCACACATATTATATTATATATATATATATATATGTTAACCAATTCATCCGTATAAATAAATATACATAATGATATTAGGTGTAACCTTAATTTTGTCATTATTTGTAATCAACTATATTTTTAGTTGTCAGAAACTTTGCTGGATACACTCAAATTTATATGATATGAAAGTAAATATGCGATCGATTAAAATAGATCAGTTTTATTATGAAGAATGTAACAAGGAAGTACTACGTTTACATTATTGGTTCATCAAGTTTCAGATACATACAGATTGTGTCCTTTTATTTTGTCTTAAAAACGTCTAAATGTTATTAACAACACACTAGATATTTCTTTATTATTATTATTATTATTATTATTGTTGTTGTTGTTGATTATTGATGTAGAAAGTCAAATATTTACGTATCATATTCTTTAATAAAATTTTACACTTTAGAAAAAAAGATACGATAAAAAAGAAACCCATATTACGCTACGGGTCATGTTCAATTTAACTCCAAAACCGATTAATAATTTGTTCAAAGAAATATAAGATCAATATATGATTTGACAATTGGGGCTGGTAGCATTTTTAGCTCATGACATTTTGTTTTATATTTGTCTTTATCTTTAAATATTACCATTATGTCACCGACAATTTAAGAGAGGCCACATAAGGAATTATTACAAAAATAAATGAATCATGAGTAAGCGGTAAGCATATTTAACCAAGTAAATAAGATACATCTTAATCATATTTAGTGTTTTGGAGTGGGTGGTTTCCATTATCTTAAGGATGTTAATTAGTTTATATTATCTAACACAAATTGTTTATTTGTATGATTTTGACATTCGTTATTTTGACATTCGTTAGGTATATGATTACTAGAGAAAATTATTAAATATGTATTTACTTTTTCCGTCTCATTTATAATGTTCCTCAACAATTTAGAATTTTAGATAGATAGGATAAATGTTATTTTTGTCCTTATATTCAATGTAAGTTTGAATGAAGATTGTTAAGAAATAATTAATTGGGAGTAACAAATAAGGTCAAATGGAAAATATAATAATTTTTAATAGTTATTTTATACAAATAAATATTTTTTTTAAAATAAATAAAAATCATAAAATGAACTATAAAAATAAAACAGAAAAATAATTATTTAGGCTTCCATTGTACCATAACAAAAACAAATCATTTAATCGGTAAACTCTTTACCTCCCAATTAATAGGTTTGTAGTGGACTTGCGTTAACCGGTTATTATAATTATTATATTTATATTTATATTTATAATTATAAGAAAAAAAAACTCAATTTTTTGAATACATGAATCAACTTAAAACTTATACGAAACTTTATAACATGTTGATAGATTAATAACATTTTAGTATCTTTTTGTATGCTTTTTTGTGGTCTACTACTATATGATGCCTATCTAAAAATAGAAGTAGGTTTTTGCTTCGATAAAATTATCAAGTGCAACCAAAAAAATGTGTAAAATTAATAAAATACCTAATATTTTTTATTAATGATGTAGGGACTATGGAGGCATGAGTTAGGAAGTAATCAAAATCATGATGACGTGAAACCAACCAATGAGGATTCACCACGTACCATGTTATTTGAACACATGCTTCAAGCAATCAAACGAATGAAGATCACGTTGAAAAGGGTTGGGTTCCCATTTCTCAAGTCATCGCCTAAGCCGCCGATAACCCTTTTTGACTATTTTATGTACCCTTCACTATCTATGTTAAATCTCATTATAATCATAGGCTTACGTCATAAACGAGTATTTTGAAAAAGGTTCACCGGTTTTATGATAAAATAATTCAACTTCACAATTTTATTATATTTTAATGTAATTAGTAGTTCTTCTTTAAAAAACTAACTCAAGTTGATTCGTAACTATCAGTCCTAACATTTGTTGCTGGATATGTAAATTAAATGTTATTATAATAACTAGTATTTGTTTCACATGTCCACAAGTTGCACAAACTATTATTTTGACCGATCTATTCTAGCATGGTTATGGTCATTTTTTAATTAGTTGACAACTTTGGGTCAATTTAGGTGTAGCTAAAAAAACGTTGCTAGAGTTGTATCGATTTTTATTCAAAATATATAAGCGTATTGTATTCGACGTTTGATCATAGTGTACGTGTAGTTTTGCGTGTGACTTTTACGGGTGTCTTTTATTAACTGATATCTTGCTAGTTTAGGGTTTTTTTCTTCATTTGAAAAAAAATACAGTTAATTTACCTACAAAATCTACACGAGGGAGTAATGAAATGTATCGGATAATTACACAACTTAACTAAAGTACGTTATCTTAAAATATATACTTGTATAATATCAAAACATTGTATTAAATGCTTCATCTGATTTAGCGATTAAACCCAAAGTAAAATAGCCCAATTAAATGCTTTATTTGGTTTGAAGAATTTGCTACATTTTTGTATCAGTTTGAAATTAGAAAAATGTAAAATAAAATATCTTCGTCGATATCTTATAATTATAAAAAACAAAGAGAAATTATCAAAAATACATCAAAAATACAAATATAAAAATATATCAAAAAAATACAAAATTGCAAAACTACCCTCCCCTCCACGCTTGGCGATGGTTGCAGGTTGCGTATTAACAGTAATTAGTGATATCAATTTAGCTCACTGATATTATTATTATTTTATCAGTATAAGTATTAACAATAATTAGTGTGTCAAATGTTGGTTTAGTGCACAAAGGGAAGAGTGAGGTTGATGCCAATTGTTGGTCATCTTCATGAGTTGTTGGATTTAAGATTCGCTTGAAAGAAAAAGGTCAGCTTTTTTGGGTTTTGGTTTTAGGATGCAACAATTTTTGTAAAGGTTGTGAATGGTCGGGATGTACAGGTTTGGCAGCATGTCAGAATATGTTATTATTTTGTACAATACAGGTCGGGTTGACCTGAAACACTTTTTGTCCAAAGTCTTAAATGTTTCTATAAATATATAGTTTGTCAAGTACGCTTAAAAATTTATACAATTTCAGTAACCGTTTTATTTTTATGAGTAAATTGTGATTTAGGAGGTTCTATCCTTCTATGTATCCAAAAGAGACTTTCGATTGCCACAACCTGAAATTTGGAATATATAGTTTGTCCAAAGTCTTCTTGGAACGTTGGAATTTTCTTAGTCTAGCTAAGATTGCGACATTTTTTTCTCTAAGTTGGTGTTGCTTGCTACATAAAGAGTAATGTTCACTCACTTGATCACAATGTCAACACACAATGTGAAAATATTTGTCATAGGCAAAATATAACTCAAATTGCCCTGTTTATACATAAATTGCCTCAATTATCTTATTCTGTTTTTATTTTGTTTTTTCCCATCAAAACTATACTAGTGATTACTTAACAGCCCAGAATGCTGCAGACTGTGGATGAAAATCTGAAACCTTTGTGACTTTGTCGGTACCAATTTGGGTAGGGCAAGCCGTGGATGTTGTGGGCCAGGCTGGGAGACCTAAGACAGTCACTGGGTTCCAGCCCATTCCACTCCAGTCCACTTGGCTGCTGCAAAATATAACAGCCCAGAATGCTGCAGACCGTTGATCAGTTGATGTATCTTGTTTGCTGCTCGGATTGGGCTTTGAAGGAACTTCTCAACATGTTGGTCAAGTAGCTTGTAGAGTCTTTTGATTTATTCTCAAAATTATGTTCGATGATGGTAAATCTGATAGATACTTTGCATTGATGCATGGTATCTAGAGGTCTGAATTTCTAGGATCTTAGTGGGCCTAAACCCCATTCTATTTCTATGTCGTCATCGCCAACTGTCTCTGTATTTGAGTACTCAATTCATCTTTGTATCCTAGCACTGTTTTAGCTTTGCAGTATCCTGTTCTTAGCATGCCGCAAATTGCATATGCTTTTAGCAAGGTGTCTCAATACCCTATGGTCAGCTACGTAAATACATTGGATGGTAGTTAAGCACATTCTTTGGTATCTTAAAGTCGCTAGCAAGCCACTCACCCTCATTACTTGTTCATATATGAAGACTCTTCATGCATATTCTGCTCCTGTATGTTGCAATAGTTGTCAAAATCTTAAAAACATTTTAAAGATAAAACAAACAGGTCGCATCACAAAGTGTTGAGGGGTAATACAGCCCGATTTGGTGATTGGTAACTCAGTGCATAGATTTCTTTTGTTCTGTTTTCCCGAAACATATTTTACAAGTTCGAAAAGGGATCTCCCTAACCCCCGCGGCCCAGTATCACAAATGACACATTTGACCCAGATCTACTTTGACCCGTTACTTAACCATCCATTTCACCACCTCTGCTTTTAACAAACAAGTTGTGCATGAATGGTAAATATGATTCGATTTAAAGGATAGAAAGTAACTGGAATTCTAACTTCTTGGATTCTAACTCGAAACTAATTACTAATCAATCAACAAGATATTACAAACTCACATATCTTTTTGTATAAACAAAATACTAGTAACACCAAGAGAATTTGTCCTCTGAAAAGCTCAAAACTTTAAGTACACCGATAATCTCTTCTATTATTGAAAGAGAAATTCTGCCAACAGTGAATTTCGCCACACTCCCAGTAAATTCAATCAAGCTATGACCCGGTTCTTCTTAATGGAACTATCTTTTAACTGTTTTCTAGCCTCTGCTACACCATCCCACATGCTCTCTGAAGCAAATAAGTTAGACAATAACACCTAAAGCGAAGTAGAAACTTTTTGAATCTTCAGGAAACGTTCAGCTGTGCGCTTGCCTACAAGAAGATCACCATGCACTTGACAAGCAGACAGTAAGCACCCGAGAACAACAGGATCTTGTTCAAAAGAATACTCTTGCCTCTTTAAATCTTCGAACTATACCTGACAAGTCAACTATGCAAGAAACATGGTCAACATTAGGAGTAATCCCGTAAGTTTCCTGCATTTTTTGGAAATAAAATTTACCCTCATTGACTAGTCCTATGTGATTCAAGGCTGCTAGAAGTACAATAAATGTAACGGAATCAGGCTTCACATGTAATTCCTTCATTCGATCAAATAATTCAATAGCTTGTTTCCCTAATCCATGATTTGCAAAACCAGCCATGAGGGTATTCCACGAAACAAGATAATGTATTCCCATATGGTTAAAAGTAATAACCACGTGTTTAATAGAACCACATTTTGCATACATGTTTACAAGTGCATTAGCAACGTCCGTATCATAGTTCAACCGTGTTCTGACTAAATTTCCGTGAATTTCCCTGCCTAAAAGAGAGGAAGTAAGGCCTGAACACGTAGCAAGGGCACTTGTATATGTGAAATCATCGGGTATTAATTTATACGTTTTTAACATCTCATTGAAAAAGCTTAAACATTTGGCATGATCAAGGACATGAAAACACACAGCCATGAATGTATTCCATGAAATCATATCTTTTTCCTCAATCGACCAAAAGATCGTCTCGGCTTCCTCAATCGAATTAAACTTTGAGTACGTTGTAATTAGCACATTTCCAACAAAAGCAATGGGATCAAGATTGAGCTTAATTGTTTAACAATGCAATTCCATCCCAATCCAAAACTCATTCGGAGTGATACAATTTCCTAAAAGCCCGACCAAACTAAAACTGGAACAAAACCTTGACGACACATGAGTCTAAACATCTCATACGCTTTCTGAACTTGTCCATTTTCAACCAACCCTGTAATTATAGCATTATATGCAACCACTTTCGGTTCAGAACATCTCGTGAAAACTGACAATGCATCACTGGACTGCCCACATTTCATGTACATGGACACAAGTGAGTTAGAAACGAAAGAAATACTTGCGTAACCGAGAACTACTGACTGCGCATCAATTCATTTACCTACCTTATTTGCAAGCATACCAGCACAAGCACTTATAGCACTAGCAAACACAAACTCATTCGCTTGCTCAACTTTCATTTGTGCGAATAGTTCAACTGCTTTTAATGACTTCCCAGCTTGATCATACCCTGAAATCATAGCAGACCAACTGATTATGTTTCGTTCAGGCATTCCATCAAACAATGGCATGCGAATTCAATGTTGCCGCATGTTGCATACATATTGAGAACATGATTTGAGATAATGATATTGGATTCAAAACCGCATTTGATAGCAACAGCATGGAGCGAAAACCCATGTCGAAATGATTTTTTTCGAACATTGGTGTAAAATTGGACCAAGAATTTCAGGTCCCATTGTACAGTAGTAAAAGAATTGTCAAGATTGTGTAATTCATTAGTTTCGTCAGGGCGAAAAGTGTCTTTTTAGAAGAATTTGATGGATACATAATATTATCAGCCTCTTCTGTTTTTAAGCTAGGTATTATGTCATATGGTATACTCGTTTTATTTTTTCAAATAAAAAGGGCGTATTAATTAACATTCAGTTAAGAATTTATTTTGTCACTATCATATAATGTATTTATTTATATTTGTTATTTATTATGGTCATTTAAAAAATCAATCATGGTCCAACCACAATAAGTCCAATGATGACTGATACCCTTTGACCAGACCATTTAGTTACGCTTGAACTACAAGTATTGCTACATTTTTTAACAAGATCTTATTGATCCAATATTCCAATTTTGATTATGAGTAAATAATGATCTTTTTTAAAACAAATCTATGCAATAATTTTTTCATAACTTCCTAAAGTATTCTTTTCTTCTCAAGTTACTGAATCAACATCGATATTGAAAATGTCATTCGTATAATATCAATGACAATGACAATGTGTCTATTAATTAATACCGCATGTTTATAGAATTATAGTGCTTGTTAATTATCAAGAAGAAAACTATAATATGATTGCCACATTACAACTTAAAAAACAAAGATGTTTCAAGAGTAAAAAGATGAGTTAAATAGAGGACGGTGATATATTTATTATATTTTCTGATAAATCTATTAAAATTGTGTATTTAGAACTTGTATTGTATAAATAATCGATATATAATTTAAACATATTTATAAAAAAAATGTACTACCTTTAAATAGAAAGTTTGATTTATGTTTTTTTTATTAGTATAACAATTGAAATTTTGAAAACAAATGTCAACAATTAAATGTATATGTTAAAATATCGGGTAATTGTTAAGAGATCGTTGTATTACGCAAGTATTCTTTTAACATAATTTGATAAAACGAAATTATCTGTTTTCAAACATTTCTTAAGTGTCTTTGAAAATTTATGATAATATATAATTTTCCATTAAAACAAAATAGATTACTTAAAGTATCTCAAAGTTTGATGTAAAACATAAAAAGTTATAGTAGTGAGAACCACTCGAAATACACATATGAAAACATAAATTTAATACGGTCCATAATCTACAAAATTAACATATACGACATTAATACATCAGCTGATGGGTAATAATTAACATATTGTTTATCATAAAAATCTAATAATTAATTGCATTGAATAATTACAGCTATGAATCTATGTGTACTATTGTTTTGAATTGAATAACTATCATAACATATGAGGGACATGGTTATGTAACTACGATCACATGTTAGTGTTTAAACTTTAAACCAAACACAAGTGTTGTGGCCCCCTCTTCCCCCACCTCTCATTATATTTGTACTCTAAAGGTGAAAAAATTCAATTAATATAGATAGTTTTCTAGTTACATGATTCATAAGAGTAAAGACATCCAATACAAGATATTTTTGTCCGATTTATATTTTTAAATAACTATATACTTTATTTTTATATAATCAAGTATAAATTACTATGTCACAGTTTGATGGTTGAAATAATCATAATATAAGTTACTAATTAAATACTTACAAATTTTATAATTATCAGACACCGTCAAATAATTGATTATATTTTTATATGTGTATTTATTTTATGAGCATATTATTATTAAGTTATTCGTTGATTTAATCAATATAACTAGTCAACGTGTAACAAGAGGATGCGAGCAAAATACAAATTTACAAAAAAGAAGTTTATTAATCATCTTAAGTCTTAACTATTATTAATGATTTATGTTATCTAATTTGATGTTATTTAGCTTCTTATGAAACAAAACTATTACTTCTTGACACTATTTTATTTCTTTTTCCTTTATGGCATCATAACTTTAACACGAGATTCATGGAAACTGAAAAATAAAATTAGGTAACTACTTCATTTCAAATCAAATATTAAATGATGTTGATTTATTGAATGACAAAACCCATGAAAATACGATATTCATTTTCCCTATTTAGGTGGGTTGTGACCAGTCACTACCCCAAATAAAACATTTAATATATATTATAATTATAAATAAAATAATAATAAAACCCAGTACCATCCGTCCGTCGTATCATTTTTTAACATTATATTAAAAAAATTATGATTTATGATAGTAATACTCCGTATAACATTATAATAATATGTGTTTAAAATAGACACATGTGCATCACACGTGATGTTTTTCAGTTTTTCTCGTGGAGTCATTTACCAAGAAATTGGAGTACGACAACTTGAATGTCTCAGTTTTGAACTTTATTTGTGTTTTTATTCCTAAATTACTGCAGGATCTAGGAAATATAAATTTTACTTACAATCGTACTTTTGGGTTATAAATAGTTATACAATCGATGGATTAATCTGTGAGGCAAATAACTAAAAAAAACATATAATTGTAAAGATAAAAAAATCCGTGAAATAAAACTACAGAAAATTAAACTCATAGTTTAAGGGGTAAAACCATCAAGGTTTTTGGTACGATAATAGTTTAAGTAAATTTAGGACCATTACGGGTTATGTTATTGAGAAACCATTTCAATATTAAAAAGAAAATAGGTATATTAATTGTAGTTAAAAAATTATTTTTAATTTACTATTGCATTCAATAAACTTAATAGTTACATTTAATACATTTTAACTTTCTTTTCCAGCATGTATTAAAATTAAAATTAAATGATATTTCAGAGTATTTTAAGCGTAACTTTGATTTCTCGTTTCTATTATCAAAAATCTTAGTGTTTTCCTATTTTTATCATTTGAGTTTTATAAATATTCATATATTTATATATATTTATAGCACTAATTTTCAAAACATTCTAACCGTCTCACGTTACACCGTCTCTCACGTCACATCGTCTCAGTCCACTTTTGATATTTCATTGACAAAATGATTATGATTATTATGATAGGAGATATAATTGCTTGCTTTTTTTCACGATGATGATGATGATGATAGTCGTACGTATAACTGTTTGTAACTTTATACATACACAAATAAGATACTACGTACTAAAAAAGGGCAATCAAAATTAGTGACCTTTATCTAAATTTTAAGGTGAATCTACCCATATTAGATTAGGAGAGTTCACAGTCAGGTCAGACCGGTTTTTGATGAAAACCCTAATCAGACTGGTGTTTCACAGTTTAAGAAATTCCAAACCCGACCGAACTGTTGAGATTGTTTGGTCTAATCGGACCAAACTGTGAAAACTAGTCTGGTTAGGCTAACTTTGCAGGTTTTTGCTTTTTGCAAGGAAATGAAAATAAAATAAAATAATGTAACAATATGATAACATTACTAATTAATATTCGATAAGAATAATTATAAACGGTCATCAATAAAGAAGTTGAGACACATCTTATTCGAATAACAATCTTTAAAAATATGAGAAGCAGTTAGCTAAATATAGCTAAAGTTTTCACTTTGGGGGTTATATGTGATAAAATAGGTTATTTCTTATAGATAATATATCAGTGTTAAAACCTGTACAATAAATAAATATTTATTGTTATAAATTTAATATATAATCGTATCAAAGATGGGTATTTAAATGTTAGTATAATAAAGAAATGATATTGTTGTGTTAAATAGATATAAACTATAATGTGATTAGTACTGGCTCAATATAAATTACAAAACAGTAGCATTATTTGAGAATTGTAAATGTTATATGTTGCATACTAGCTATTGCCAAAAGAATAAATTTTTTAGACTATATACACTAGTATGTCCTAAATCTTAAATACATGTGATAAAATAGGTCATTTCTTAGATATATTATTACTATACGCTATGGTCTAGTTTAATTGAGAGGTAAATGATACAAATCGTAAGCTAGACAGGATAATTTGGTTTGCTAATTTTCAAAACTGTGAACCAGACCGCCATCTTTCAAACCGATTAAATTGATATGGTTTGGCGGTTTTGTGTAAGACGACTCCAATAACACAAATGCGGAATCAAACCTTCATTAGACAACACTTTCCCGACCCGTATGAACACGTGAGGATAAAAACAAATAAGGTAACCTAAATGCAACCCAAATAAGTCACAAAATAAAGATAATTAAGGGGCACAAAAGACACAAAGTTTTTTACGTGGAAAACCTTTCAATGCTAGAGTAAAGATCATGGGACCCACATGCCACTAAAAAATTTACCAATACCAACAAGAAAGCAATACAACGGGTCTTCGTTAGACTCATTAGAGGCATACAATAATCATTATACTCCTTCACTATAACATCAAACAAATATGGAATCAATTTTAAGATAAAAGATAAATAAAATCACCCAAAAAATTTCATCTATTTTAGCTGTTGTAATTCAAGTTTGAGACCACCTTAGATAAATTCTAACCGTTTTAAACGTTGGCCCAAATACTGTGAAACTGCTCTTCAAAAATGGAGACGATCTGACAATTCAATCTCCAGAAATCGACAATTTTATAGATTGCTATACACAAAACCAAAAATATACATTTCTTATTTTTCTTTTCTCTCTTGTAAATGTAGCTACACACTCCCTACTCTAAAATGTCCTATAATACAAGAATAAATGTATTTTGTAAAAGACCTTTTAAGTTTTTTTCTCATATTTAGAAACCCCCAACAAAATATTGATAGCTTGTCTGGCGCCTTTCCAAAAAGTGAAAAACCCTAACCACCCCAAAACACACACACCACACACACTGTCCTTTTGCTCTTGATCCATCCATCCAAAATATACTCCCATTTCCATATTTCCCCACATTATAATTCATTTGTACTTTTTTCTTTTATTAAATTTTTTATTTCACTCTACTTCATGATTCCAGCAGTAATGTAGTTGTTTATTTCACCTCTTTTACTTTCATTTTTCTCAAAACATTTTTGTTTGCTTGTTACCACCCACTTACTGTAGATCAGTAAAGATTGCATTGTGGGTTTGATTTGATTCTTTTCTTGGATTAATGTAAGTAAAGTTTACAACTTTATTGTTTAATCCTTTTGGATTTTGAGTTCTAGTTCTTAATTCAAGATGTGAAGTTCACACACAAAAAAAACTTGGATCAATGTGAGTAAAGCTCACAACTTTTTTTTGTATAATCATCACGGGTTTAGGTTGTAGGTGTTGTTTAAAGATGTGAAGTTAACATAAAAGTTTTTCTTTATTCTTTTTTTGGATCAATGCGAGTAAAGTTCACAACTTTTTTATTTAATCTTTATGGGTTTTGAGTTTTATCTGTTGATTCAAGATGTGAAGTTCACAAAATCATTTTTATTATTCTTTTCTTGTATACATTGCTTGTTAACTGACTTTTTTTGTGTGTGTATAAATTTCAGGGATCAGATGTAATCCATAGGCAGTGTTGTAGATTAAATCAAATTTGGTAGGCATCTCATCTCATTTTGTTTTTATTTTTATTTATGATTCTTGAGTTGAATTGAATTACCCCTTTTTAATATGTTTCTGTTTCTTGATTTGATTTTATGTTATTGTAAACAAAGATTAAAGATTTTGTTTTTCTCAAAATGAGTCTCAAATTGAGTTAGTTACTCTTTTTGATATGAATTGTATGATCTATAAACTCAAGATTGAACAGAAAAAGAACTTTGATTTTTGTGATATGTCGTTTTCCTTTTTATATTGATAGGAATAGGAATTAAGTTGAATCATGTGATTTGATTTGAAATTTTGGTTGAATGGAAACAGATTTATGTGGTGATCAGTGGATCAGTGAAGACATGATGATGCATGTTGAGCATATTTTTTTGATTACGGTTTTATTCAGTTTTCTACTTATTGCAAATTCCGAGGTTTATATCGTAACGATTGAAGGAGATCCAGTGATAAGTTATAGGGGTGGCATTGCTGGTTTTGAGGCTACTGCTGTTGAATCTGATCAGAAACTTGATGTTACTAGGTTATTTTTTTCTCAAATCTGGCATATTATTCAAATAACGATGTAATAAGCGGCTGAATTTGCCGTGATACTTGTCTTATTCTTATTCGTGTTATTCATTGCCTTTTCTTCTTTTAAACTCGTTTGCTCTGAACTCAGTGACTTGGTTACATCATATTCTCAACACCTTGAAACGAGGCACGATAAGCTTCTTGAGACGCTATTTGATGCTGAAACGTACACAAAACTGTACAGCTACAAGCATCTTATCAATGGTTTTGCCGTCCACATTTCGCCTGAGCAGGTCACAACCGGAATTTTACTTCCACTAATGTTGTGTTTTTATCTAAAACGGGTCAAATAACAAAATTTAAGCAAAAGGAGAACAAGCCAAATGTGTTGAGCGAGTTGTAAATTGCCCAAAACCAACTTTCTGAGATATTTATACAACTTTCTAGTAATACTGTTTTTGTAATCGAAACATAAATAATTTACAAATTTTTTATAAAAAGTACGATAAGTTTGGGTCAACGGCTCAACGCAATCCACATTGAGCCGTTCCTGCCAAATCTGTTTTGCCCCGTAGTCTGACCCACCCATGCCTGTTGTCACCTCTAAGATTATGTAATGGGGTAGGTCTCGCAATGTTGTTTTCTTATACGTTTTTACACGAATATTAGTAGGCAGAAACGCTTAGGCGAGCCCCTGGTGTGAAGTCTGTTGATAGAGATTGGAAGGTGAGAAAACTCACCACACACACCCCACAGTTTTTGGGGCTTCCAACTGGAGTCTGGCCAACTGGTGGTGGTTTTGACCGAGCTGGAGAAGACATCGTGATCGGCTTTGTAGATTCTGGTATATTCCCTCACCATCCGAGCTTTCAAAATCCAAGAATTGACCCCTACGAGCCGCTTCCAAGATATAGAGGGAAATGTGAAGTTGATCCACATACCAAGAGGAGTTTCTGCAATGGAAAGATTGTTGGGGCTCAACATTTTGCAAAAGCTGCTACGGTTTCTGGAGCCTTTAATCCTGACATTGATTTTGCTTCTCCTTTGGATGGTGATGGGCATGGAAGGTTAGTGTTGATTTCTGCTGTTTCTAAATTTTGTTAATTGTTTTTGTTCGAGGTGTTGATTATTGTTGACAGTCACACTGCATCTATTGCTGCTGGAAACAATGGGGTTCCTGTACGATTACATGGATATGAGTATGGAAGAGCAAGCGGAATGGCTCCTCGGGCCAGGTTTGAACACCATTTTATTGTGCTAACATGGAAACTAAAGCTTCAAGTAGTCGTAATTTTTTTCTGTTGCAAACAATTTCTTCTTTCTTTTTTTTTAAGAAGGGCAAACCTACACCTACCTCACACAATATATAATTACAACCACACAGTATATACATATTGCGTCCCCCGAGGCTTGAACCCATAACCACTAGGTTAGAGGGGTTCCTCACATACCTCAAACAAATACTAAGTTTTTGTGAAATTGCAAAAGTACATGTAATTGGCAAGAATGAGCATTGTGAACATTATGTAGGAAGTATGATGGTTTTTTTGCAGTTATATATTTACTTAAGATGGCAATTTCACCCCCATTTAGTTTTGAATGACTTGATCTGGGCCTTTTTTTTTTCCTAAACGGGCAAATGGGTAATATAAATTAAAAAGTAAAGCTAGAAAGGAGATGGATCACATAGGACAAATAGGTTTTAATAATATAAAACACATTAATTCTGTCCAAATTGTTTCACAATAATTGACACAAGTGTTTTTGGGTCAAAACAACCTGGCCCATACTGAAAATAACCCATCTTCAACCATTGCCCAACCTGCTCATTTTGCCACCGCTGATTGTCACTCTGTAGTGGTTTATATTTCACTCTGTAGGGTGTTTGTAGAAGTGTTATCACTCTTCTAACACATTAATAGTGATCAATTTGAGTAGGATTGCAGTGTATAAGGCACTCTTCAGGCTCTTTGGAGGATTTGTTGCTGATGTCGTTGCTGCCATTGAGCAGGTTTCATTTAGTCTGTAATATCACTCCTAGATCACGATTTTTATAATAAGTATTTGTAGTGATGCCAACTAATCTGTTTACAGGCGGTTCATGATGGTGTTGACATTATCAATCTGTCGGTTGGGCCCAACAGTCCTCCGGCTACCACAAGGACCACCTTTTTAAACCCTTTTGATGCTGTACTTCTCTCGGCTGTAAAATCCGGAGTTTTTGTTGCACAAGCAGCCGGAAATGGAGGCCCATTTGCCAAAACATTAGTGTCTTATAGTCCATGGATCACATCTGTTGCCGCGGCTGTTGATGATCGTAGATATAAAAACCATTTGACTCTCGGTAACGGCAAGATCCTAGCTGGAATTGGCATGTCACGTAAGTTCAAGTCTTTTAAGGTGGTTTTAAAATTTGTGTTTCTGGACTTATAACTAATTATTACAACTCGAAGTTGTAAGTGTTAGTATTAATTTTTTTAGTTTGAAAAAGCGTAGTATTTGATTGAATCTGACCCAGTATATATCGATGCAGCTGCTACGCATCTAAATAAAAAATATACCCTCGTAGCTGCGAATGATGTCATGTTGGATTCGTCGGGCAAGTCTAATCCGGTGGATTGTCAGAGACCTGAAGTCTTAAACAAAAATATGGTGAAAGGGAACATACTTCTTTGTGGGTATTCCTTTAATTTTGTGATTGGAACGGCATCAATGGCAAAGGTTGCTGAAACCGCCAAAAGTCTAGGTGCAATCGGTTTTGTTCTTGCTGTCGAGAATGCCTCTCCGGGAACGAAATTTGATCCTGTACCCGTTGGCATTCCCGGAATTCTCATCACTGATGTTGATAAGTCAACGGTAATCAACACTTCTTGTTTGGCTTTTCACTGTAGACTAACTAGAGGTGGCCATTTTGATTGTTTACTTGATAATGGGTCAATTTTGGTTTATGTGTTGCAATGGATCAAATTGATAAAGAGACTAATGTGTCAAAAGTCGCCCAAAGGGTATTTTTAATGCATAAAGCTTCTCCTGTCATTTATACAAGAAGTAAGATTATCATCGGTACAATCTAATTTTTGTAATCATATTTAACACAATGATATTATATAAGAATTTAAAAATAACTTTTTTTTTGGGTCGATGCTAGTTTCAACTTTCAACCGGTACCTAAAATGATACATTATTCAATCAGTCCGATCCACCCATTTTCCACATCCGAAACTAACCACTGTTCTTGTTAAAATGCAAAGGAAATGTTATAGTTTATGTGTATTGTTTCAGGAGCTCATTGATTATTACAATGTCTCGACTTCAAGGGACTGGACTGGGAGAGTGAAGAGTTTTAAAGCAGTAGGAGCCATTGGAGACGGTTTGGAGCCGATTCTTCACAAATCAGCACCAATGGTTGCACTGTTTTCTGCTCGAGGGCCAAACATTAAAGATTACAGCTATCAAGATGCCGATCTATTGAAACCTGACATTTTAGCTCCTGGTTCTTTAATTTGGGCTTCTTGGTCCCCAAATGGAACAGATGAGGCTAATTACTTGGGTAAGAACCTCGAGTTATAATTTAGATTCTCATTGGAAACAAACAACAGTTGTCTAAACACAAAGTAATACTATGCTTCGTGAACGTGTGCAATTATGGACAAAAGTACACAGTAGTGGTGGCAAAATGGGCAGGTTGGTTGAGATAAGTAATAGGTCAAAATGGGAGACTTCTTATACGCGTCAAAATGGGTTGGGTTGACCCGATACATATTTTCAAGTCTTTTTGTATTTTCTTAGTGCGTTAGAAACAATTATCTAATGTCTTGAAGAACACGATTTAGGGGGTTGTATGCATCAAAATTCTGGTGTTTGAGTTCCACCTGTTTGACCCATTTCCTTTTTGAGTAAATTTGTGATTTTCCCTGTTTGACCTATTTAGATCAAACATAAGCCAAGTCTACCCATTTATAAGTAAATGGGTGGAAAATGTCACCTCTGGCTGATATAATTGAAAAACAATATAATTTGAAATTTTGATTCTTTATGTTCGCTCAGGAGAACACTTTGCTATGATCTCTGGAACTAGCATGGCTGCACCACATATAGCTGGAATTGCAGCTCTTGTGAAGCAGAAGCACCCTCACTGGAGCCCAGCCGCCATCAAGTCAGCCTTGATGACAACATCAAAAACACTTGATAGAGGTGAAAGACCGATTCTAGCCCAACAATATTCGGGTTCTGAGACAATGACGTTTGTTAGGGCCACACCATTTGACTATGGTAGTGGTCATGTTAATCCCCGAGCTGCTTTGGATCCTGGCCTCATTTTCGATGCAGGTTTGGTCTTTTTATGCACAAATTATATGGTATGAACTTGAGGTGGCAAAATGGACAGCTTGGGTTGTCCTTAAAAACTTACTAAGGAAATTTCTAATTTCTCATGAACAATTTTTGTGTCCAATACGATTACAAAAAGCTATAATGTTTCAATAATAATCTAGTTTTTGAATAGAGAATGATTGGGAGGTGTTATGCATAGAAAAATAATAATTTGGGCGACTTTCGACCCATTTGATCTTTTTTGCTATTGCTTTGAATTTACATGCTTGACCCATTAGATAGACATGTCCAACTCAACCCATTCACAAGTTGCTTGATCAAAAATTTCACCTCTAAATTTTGGCTTCTTTTTTTTTAAAAGTCACTCATTTTTGCAAGAACAATGAAAAGGGTCAATAGATCTAAATCTTTATAATAATTTTATGATTGAAGGTGCTAATTATTTGATTTTTATTTGAAGGTTATGAAGATTATCTGGGGTTCTTGTGCACCACACCCGGGCTCGACTCGCATGAAATCCGGAACTACACGCACCAGCCATGCAACTACAAACTTGGCCATCCATACAATCTAAACTCTCCATCGATCGCAGTATCTCATCTTGTAAGAACTCAAACCGTGACCCGAACCGTCACAAATGTTGATCAAGAAGAGACATACAAGATCACCGCTCGTATGTCACCAGGCGTAGCCATTGAAACAAGCCCTGTAGCCATGACTGTTAAGCCAGGAGAATCCCGTAAGTTCTACATCACTCTATCTGTAAGGTCAGTCACCGGGACCTACAGTTTTGGGGAGGTTTTCTTGAAAGGAAACCGAGGACACAAGGTTCGGATCCCTGTTGTAGCCATGGGTTATGATCGGTAATTTATGTTTGGTCTATTCTTTGTAAAAGTGTTCAATAATAAGACGTAGAAAAAGCTAGGTGTAAAGAGTATTAAGTTTTGATGGTGCCACTTCCAGCTATTAGCAGCTTTGATTGTACCGTATCCTTCTTCAATTGTACACTATCCGAGGTGAAAACTGAAAATGAGCATTTTGGTATGAAGTGAAAAATAAGTTTGGGTTGCGAAACGGGTTGAGTCGTTTGTATCGGGCTGAAAGTGATTGATCAAGAATTGGCTGTATTTGCTTAGGATTCGAAATGAGCCAGCAAATTTTCCCAAGGAGCTGGGCCCAATGTAGTGTCATTTTGATAACTTTATATAGATTATAGAGTTATTATTATTAGTATAATTTTAAATTTTAACGGTTAGTTTTATAGTAGTAATGTTGTAATGATTTGTATTTTCATGTAGTAGAATTTATATATTTTGTTCATTTGCAAGCTATGTATTTGAAAATATTCGATTTCATGTGTGTCATGATGGTCAATGAATATTTTAAGGCATACTCGTAGGACTTACACATGACTTCAAGTATAACTATACGATGATTTTTTGTTTTGAAATGTGCTTAGAAGTTAGAAGTCACATAGTTACTAAATAAGATTGCAAACATTTCCAAGTTTTCAGGATCTTTTTGAGACAGAGTAGAAGTTATTTAAGTTACATTATACACAATGTTATACTTGTATATTTTGTTAAAAAAGTTTCATTTGCATAAAACTAAACTAATAATATTATCAAATGGGAATTACTTGTTACCATCATAATACATCATAAACAGTGATCTTCACAATTTTTTTCTGAATTTTTTTATAAATTCATAAAAAAAATTATACTATAAGTTCTTAATGCAATGTGGTGAAAATATCTATCTATAGCTATATTAAAAGAAAGAAAAAGAAGTGATCCGATGGGTAAAATAAAACACGTAACTATTAACGGGTCATATGATGGTTGATCGTTTGCTAAAAACCCCTAAACCCAAAAAGCGGAAGTAACGGACGCAACATAAGTATTCTCTTTTTTACTCAAATTTCTGTTGAAGGTATCAAATTTCATGTCATTTATTAATTATCTCTGATCTTGTCACTTAATTAAGCCTATATTCTGATTCCTTTTTAAAGTCAACCAAGTTTTGTAGCTACTCATTCTTATTTTACAGTATTAGATAAATTTGACAAAGAAGAGAAATAAAATTAGGTCAAATTAGGTTCCTACCAAAAGGAATTTGAACAGTTGGCTTGCAATTTATTATTTTTTTTTTTTTTGGGAAAGATTGCATTTTTGTGTGTTATGACTTATTGGTATATTTAGTTATTTACGTAGAGTTGCTATTTTTAAAAATACATAGATATAGTGTTGTAAAAGTTGGTCCGGGCGGCCGACTAGTCAGTTTTGTGGAGTGGTTGACCCGACTTACCCTAATCACTCACAAAAGTTGGTCAACAAAAGTGAACTCGCTCGAAGTCGAGATTAATCGAAATAAGTCGGATTTTTTTATCAAAATCGGTCAAAGTTAAAATTGGTCTAAGATTTTAAAATATTATAATTAGGGTTTTGGAACGCATTTGGGCCGCTCTTCTATGGGTTTCTCTCTGAAGTAATACACGTACGCACGCACACAGGCACAGGCTATCTCACTATCTGAGACTCTGAGTTTCTCAAAATCACGCACACACGCACAATTTTAACTTCTGGGTTTCGCAAAATCACCCAGGCACAGGCTTTCTGGGTTTCTTCAAGGTATGATTTCGTTTATAATTTCAGTTTTTGTTTATGTTCAATTGTTCATTTATGTTCAATTTTTAATTTATGGCAGTAGGCAGTAGCTTGTTCTTGTTACCTCTTACTGTTATTTTAGCTATCCAATTTTACATGTTACCCGTTCTCATTACTTTATGGCAGTAGGCAGTAGCCAATTTTGATTTATGTTTTGTTCTCTTCTATATTTACACATATAATTTTGAATTTTTTTATTTAAATGTAAAAAAAAGTCAACAAAAGTCAAAATCCGACTAATGAAACCTTGCATAGATAATTGTTTAATTCCATATTGGTACATAGTTGGTAATGAAATATTGGTAGAAAAAAAATGTGTTGGCAGATCAACCCGAACCAATTGGAAGCAGAACCCATTTTGATACATTTTTAAATCTTTCCCATTTTGATATGGCCTTTGACTCTAACCCATTCTGAGATGCTACCAGTTTGACTCAATGGCAATTGTTTTGTTTGATTTCTTTCAGATTGTTAGGAGTTGTTTAAAAGCTTTGTTTTCGAATTCCTGCATATATAGATGGAGGAGCAATCATTTTTCAACAATATGATGATGAATCTTCGTTCCACCTGCAAGTATGTGTTCAGTTATTTCCTGGTTTCTGCTAATTTTATTTACATATTCATTTCATGTTCTTATCCTCTGCATTTTCAATTCCAGATAATTTACAAATTCTTTTGAAAGATAAACTAGCTTTCAAACTTGTATAAGGTCTTAGGACCAATCTGTGAGAATAACCTCACTCTCTTGAAAAAAGTTGTATGTTTCATTTTAGTTTTTTTCGTGTTGTATTGTATTGTATTGCAATTGTTATCTTAAAGGTATTATACTGGATATCCAAAGGATCTTGGGCCATCAAGGGTTATTCATTTTACTTCAGAGCGTGAATTTGTTCATCTTCTACATCAAGGTCACCCGGTGATCGTTGCGTTCACCATCAAGTAACCTAAAATCCTTTCATACATTATTTGCGGTTCTTATCTTCCGTCTTTTGTTTGTCATGAATACCAAGTTTGATGGGCTTGTTTTTGTTGCAGGAGTAATCTCACCAAACATCTTGACAAAGTATTGGAGGAAGCTGCTGCTGAGTTTTATCCTCAAATTAAATTTATGCGCGTAAGTTGGTTCTTGTTAGTTTGTAATTGAATACAATCGTCTTTTCATTTATGTAATTTTATATCACCAACAATCATATAAATCGGGTTATATTTTATCTCTAATGGGTTATATGGGTGACAAAAAAAAAGGTCAGCTTAATAGGATTAAGGAAATGGGTCAATTGGAGTGGAAGTCCTGAAAGTGGATTTTTAAAGCATAAAACCTCCTAAATTTTCTATGTGAAAGTATAATTATTATTTAACTAATATGATTTATGTAATCATATTTGACAAGGTACTCGTTTATTTGATTTTCCAATCAGTTTTTGGGCCGCTTGTCATAGTTTACTGGTTCATTGATGATTTATTTCAGGTCGAGTGTCCAAAATATATTGGATTCTGTATGACGCGACAAAAGAAGGATTATCCATTCATAGAAATGTTTCATAGCCCAGCACAAGTAAGTTTTATACTTTTCTTTTGTTGTAATCTGCATAGTCTTTGGTATAGGTGGCAAATGGGGAAGGTCAGGCAGGTTAGGTACGGTCAAAACGGGGTGGGTTTTGGTTGACCGGAACATTCATTTCTTCAAAAAGAAAAGAAGTTCATGAAAAAAGTAAGAGTGGCAAACATGATTACAAAAACCTTTTCATTTTAATAATGATATTTGTTTATTTAATCATATGATTGTGGAGTTTTTATGTATGAATAATACACTTTGGTTGGCTGTATGCTTCTTTTTTAGCTAAACTTTGTTGTCTGTTTGGAGATAAATACTAACCCGGATTGACACATTCATAAGTGAATGGGTCAAAATGCCCATATGGTCTTCATCTTAGTCTTGTTTCTATATCACCAAATGTCATCAGACAGAGTTTCATTAATAAGTTTTAGAACAAAATCTTGGTACACTATTAGAATTCTGTAGCTAATGATGGGTACTGAAATACATTGCTTTGAGCCAATCAGAATAGATGTCCATACATACGTCACTAACCATCTAATGCTAGCTTCTAACCAGAGAAAAAATGACAATTCTAGATCAATATACAACTTTCACTGACATGCAATACATTCGTTCTTTCTGTAGTGCTCTTGTTTTGGGATTTACCTTTGGATCCTGTAATACTATAATCAGTTTAAAGACGCATGTTTTGTCCTACAAAACTATTAATTCTGCTTTAACTATAAAATAACCTTATATCGGTGCCAGTTTGATCAACCCATGTATAACAAAGTGGTCTAATACATTGGCTAATAGCATTTGCAATTGATACGATATGTTTTGTTAATACCTTCCAGTTTAAATGTCCGTTTCAGGCCCAAACGTAAATTAAATTCAAATGAAATCCTCAAATCATTTGGGACAAAAGGTTACACAAGATGTGTGTCAGCTGCATGTTCTTACTGACATGTATGCATTTGGTACAGGCAAATAGTCCAGGAAGAGCTGTTGATCCAAATGTTACAAAGTACTCGGTGAAAGTTTTACCTGTGAGTTCTTTATTATTATTCATTTTGATAGTATAATCTTATGCATATGAAGAAGGCTAGGAATATTATAATATCAAACACGCTGGTGTTTGCTGGTTCTCTCATTTAAAAATACATCATATTGATTGCTTTTAAGTACTAAATTCCAATCTAACAGATTTTTTAAAATACGGAGTTGGTATATTGCAAACATTGAGAAGGGTAAGGATGTCATGGTTCCAATTATTCAACTGATAAAGATCCACCCATAAACACTTCATGTTTGTATCTGACATTGATTTATTTTGAATTTGCTTGTACTTATAATCTAACTTTTTCCCATTTGTAAATTGAGTAATTAATCGTTTTTTCTGTTTTAGTGGTGTTTGCCATATGGCTGTACTGACCATATTTACAATCCCTGTAAATGTATTACAGTATAACTATGATGTCAGCGCTTATGGATTTAGAGAGTTCTTCAAACACCACAACATAGGGTCGTTCAGTCACAAGTAAATTGGTGCTCCTATTGGTATCATGGTTCTTCGTCATGCATAACTATACATGTTAGAACTGCTTCTTCAAGTAAAATTTTGACTTTTGGATTCTTCAAAAGCTTTGCAATAGTCTTGAGAAAAGGACTCGTTGAGTCAAAGACAAATTTCGGATGGCTGAATGATTGGTCTTTGCTCAGTCTGTCGCTCGAAAGACACTTGGAAGTTTGGATTCATGAAAAATGTGAAAGTTAACATATAATTCATCTCAAGTGTATTTAATGTGCTTAAAATGAGTTGTATATCATGGATGAATATCAAATCATACTAATAATAATAATAATATTTATGCATCACTTCAGTAATAACAAAAACATATAACAAGACAATGATAGTGGTATATGAAGTAGTTAATGTAGTTATTGTTCTTGATAGTACTATCCAAATTTTTATATAATTAAATTCTTTTAATGGAATGTTTGATGTAACATATGGTTATATAATATAATAAGGATATCATTTTTTATAAACTTCCGTGCAAAACTAAAACATAAATGCGTGATTAAGTATCAATTATAATTATTGTTTTTTTTTTTTTTTTTATATCATAAAAATGAAATGAAATGATTCCACCAGCTTGAAAATGTAAATGGATATGTCATAATCAAGTCAATTTTTTAAGTGTAATATAAGATTAAAAAAAGTAAACACGAGCGGAGGCCAACCACGACACTTTATCTCAAAATAAGTGTAGATGCCAGAAAAATCACAAAAATTATAACTAATGCACTATATAATAATATTTTAAAATCTCATGTTTATCTTTTGAAATACACGCAAATTTAGCTATTATCCGTAGTCCTAGTTTACAAATAAGAAGATAGTATATAGTATAATCATTAATTTTTATTTTCAATAATAATGTTCACTTAATAATGTTTTCTCGTAAACTGTCGTCGTTTAAATGCAACTATTTACTTTTGTCATTATATGTATAACGTGATATACGCTGCAGATTACCAATTCTTTTTAATTAAGTCTCGACAAATAATCAAAATACCCTCGTCTTCTTCATCCCAAACTCTAATTTTACATATTTTCTTCCTTTCAAACTCTAATTTTATACTTTCAATATTTATCATCTACATACATACATCATAACACATCACGTCGCAACAATTTATCCATCCAAAATCATCAAAACCCATTAAATCTCAACATTTTATCAAAAACCCCAATTTAAACTTGTTTATAGCTTAGGGTTTTTAAAATCCCAATTTAATTGCAATCCATCTTCCTCTCAACTTAGTTTGATTTGGTTCTAATTTTATTTGTTTAATTTCAATCAGTTCTTTTTACTGTTTAAAAAATTTATTTAATTTCACATCTGAATTAAAAAAAAAAAAAATAAGACAAGAGATTACCACATTATAAAACCTATTGTATCATGTTTTGTTTATACAAAATATAAAAAGATAGAAGTTACATCCACACAATAACAATAAATTTTATTATGTACACACTTTGAAAATCAAAGCTTAATTTAGACACTTAACCCTAGATTTAATTAGTCATATCTTAATACCTCAAAGTCTTTGTTCTTTTCAACAATGATTCCTACCATCTCATGAACTCATGAAGCATGCACAGATTGAATAATATTTTATTGAGATAAAGCTAAGTTAACTTTATAATTAAGAGTTGTAAATCTGATTTGAAATTGAACTTAGAAAATAAGCTAAAAACAAAGATGACGATTTCTTCTGATCTTCTGTATATTATTCTTATCATATAAATATTATTTTGTTCTTTAACAAGAAGATTAAGACAAATTAAGACATAAAATATAAATAACTAAAGGATAAAGAGAGTAACATTTTGCACGTATACAACTATACACATACACACAAACAAATGATTCTCAACAATCCAACACACCTAATTTCATTAAGAAAACTGATAATGGGTCACATTTAATGTCATTAGCAAAAACCTTCATTTAATTGGGTCACATTTTAATATTTTATGCTTTATTGTCACACAGAATATATAATTAAGCAGGTAAATATGGTACACCTAGTTTGAATTGTTTGGGAGCAGATAAATATTAATACACACATTAGTTTATTATTATTATTATTATATTATTATTATTATTATCATAATATAGTTTTTTACAAAAAATGACGAATTTACCCTGAATAAAGTTAACAGTAAAGATGTAAAATTGATACGCCAGATGCATGGAGCCGTTTTTTATTGGAGGAATATTCACAAACTAAATAACATCAAATTATGAGCTGTATTTTAACGTACTAAATAACGTACTGCGGATAGTATTAAAATGGTTTGTCCAGATAATTAAGATCTTTTCATTATAAAAATGATAACACATGTGAATATCAATTGAAAAATTAAATAAATCAATAAATATTTGTTAATGTAAATTTATTAAATTATGTTTTATTTATTTGTAAAGTAAAGAGCTTGAATTATGATTCGTAGGACTTCATTTGTCTCATGACGTTCTTAATACTTCACTCACAAAGGTAAATTTCATATATACTAATTGAAAAAAGTTTATGCAATCTATTTGATAGAGAGTTGCTATATCTCATTTTGGTAAATGGGAAGAAATACCATACAATCAATCAATTATACAATCTTACACAATATGTCCTTAATTAATTAAACAGGCTAATTTAAATAGTAACAATTACAAAATACTAATTAATCATCACGTAAATCAGACTCTCTTCGATTAAACGAAAACTCTCTGACTGTTGACAAAAGTGGCTTCCATGCAAACGCTCTTCTCCTAGCACTCAAATTATTATTCTTATTATTGTTCTCAACATTTGAGCAACTTCCTGAATTCTCATTTGACCCTTTGTCTTGTTGGCTAGCCGAATGGTTCTTGGCTATGTTGCTAAGTTTTTTAGTAAGAGAGATTTTACTAGACCTTTTTCCTTGTGAGCTAGCCGAAGAGGGTGGCTTGTTCTTGGACCGGTTTGGGGAAGGAGGTGGCTTAGCCATGGACCCATTATTAGGTGAAGGGGCTTGCAAATTAGCCATCGATGGGCTAGCTGAAGGTATTGTCTTGGGTATGGACCGGGTAGCCGAGGGGGCTGGCTTGGCGTCGGACCGCCTAGCCGAATTGGAGGGTGGTTTGGTCACTGGCCGATGTGTTTTGGCTATTTGGGTGAGCTTTTTTGTAAGAGTGATCAAGTTGTCTGAAGACTCGTTGAACCGAAGAATAGAGTTGGGTAAAAGAAAGTAGATTCTTCCCGGTTCAAGCTGTGTGTCGAGTTTCAGTGGTACTAACCCAAATTGCATGATTCGGATTGGAGTAGTAACAAAGTATTTTTGAAAAATACCGATGACCCGATTAACTGTGGTTGGAGGTTCAAAGTCTTCGACGAAACCATCCAAGTGAACCACTCTTACCGTCCTAAAGGTTGGTGTTGGTGATGCTTTGCGAAAGCAACAAGCATCCATCACGTAGCACCCTTAACGCACACACAACTGTGAGACCGTTCACTAGATGGCTCCGTATGGTAGCACCGGTTTCTCCATCTTTCTCACTCTCTTAAGCAAGAGGTTTATGTTTATAAAAGGGAAGTGATGTCTACTATTCTATTTATAATTCATAGAATGTACTTTGAGAGCAATAGTGGGTTTAAAATATAGAGCATGGATGCTTTAGTATTATTATTTATAAAATAATTTTAATTTTGTTGATGTGTTACAATTTACAATATCTTTTCAGTGGTTCCACACTACAAAAATGATTTTAGAAAAATGCATGGGCCTAGTGCACCTTTGATTTATTGTGACTTTTTACTACGTGGGCTTGTATAAAATGTTTTCAAGAAACACATTTTGCTATTCAAGTACGGAGTATTATTAGATACAAAGTATCACTCGACTAAAAGATGTAATATAAATATTTGCGTTATTTTCAACACTTTTGCAAGTTATTTGAGGAACGTGTGTACTTGTTATAAAATAATATTTCGATAGGATACAAGGCATTCATAGTTTAAGTTAGGGTTCATTTGGATAGAATTTAAACCTATATAGATTTAATTATGAGAAATTGATCAAATTTGTTACATCTAGTTATCATCTTACCAAATCATGCAAGATTATGATAGTATCAATGTTACAGGTTATTAGAGCTTTTTTTCACCTCTCAAAACTTTTGGGTTTTCATAAAAGTAGAATTATAGACAATAAAAATGCTTGTTATTAAATGGGTTTGTAAGACAACAATTTTCAAAAACTTAAAAAAGCAGAATTCTTTTCAGACGAAAGGATGTCAACCTCTTGTGTTGATGTGACATTGCTAGTGGGCCAACACTTGTGCCGCTAATAGACGGCATGTTGACCCAAGTCATGCCAAATTCCTAGGTCTTTTCTCTCGAAACCTAACACAGTTTTGTAGCTTTGTTTGAAACATATGTATTTTGGTCCTTAAAATAATAGTACTTGAGATAGCTTATTAGGTAATTTTAGTATTATATTAGACTTTACAACTCATCGATAGATCGATGTAACCATTTATCCAATTATCAGACCATTTTAAATGAAAAAATAATACTAAATTACTAAACCGGAAATTGAAGCATTTGCTAGGCTACGTTTAGAGCATCTTTTATGAGCTTTATCATTAAATGAATGAGTTGAATCAAATCAAAAGGCTATAATATGAAATATGGATGGATGGATATAAATATGGATATGGATACAGACACGATACCCAAAATATGTAATATATGAAAGCTTGGTGTTTGTATGTGTTTAGAAATGAGTTTAACAAGGAAGTAAACCCGTAAACCAGACATGGTAAATTTATCAAACAAACAACCGTTCCATTAATGGTTCAAAAAACATATGGATTTATGTAATGATATTGTGGTTAGCCGGTTAGGTACAGATGGTGCCTCTGCTATACGCTTGAATCTTAATGCTGAGTTTGGGATAATATTTTTCAAAACAACCAGCATTTCAACACCAGAAAATCACAGACTACTTATAAACAGCTATCATTAACATCAAAGGCACGCTAATATAAACAACCCTGACATACAACTTTACCAAAAGCCACTTACATGTGCTATCTGGTTAGCTTTGCACGCGCTTTCGCTAACCTTGAGAAGGAAATGGTTGACTATATGTGGATGAAGTCCCTGTACGAACAAAACACAAGATAAGCGTGATGTGTTTACGAATGCTAAAAGTTGCATGTTCGTTGTCCAAAGTAGACATGAAAATTTCACTCCATTTAATCAATCACATATGAGTTGATTAAATTTGTATTTTTATCTCAAACAGGTCAAATCAGTAAATGACTGAAAAGGGAACCGGTCAAGCTGGTCAAAAGTGTACTTTTTCATGCACACACTAAAATAAATCATCTTATTCGAAAATATAGATTGGTAATTTAATAAAATGTTTTGTAATATTATACTAGTACTAATTATTCTTTCAAATATATATATAAAAAAATTTAGAGCAAACCAACCCCTTTGACGTATTATCCAACTCGCCCATTTTGCCACCTCTATCTATAATAGATGGGTTCATGTCAAGGAACCCCCCAGTGACTTGTGGACGCCATGAACAGTGGTTCACAAGTAGCTTTCATGTATTAGTTATCATTCTATATAGTTCAAGTCACATGAGCTGTTCTAATTCAAAACAGAAAAGGTTACAAATTAACAATAAATAAATACATAATCTAACAGCCTGCTATATAATCACTGCTTTAGGCAATTTAATATTTTACACAAAGTAGCAACCTACTTCTGACTTCTTCAAATTTAAGCAACCAATTCCGGACATAGCAATCCACCCCTACTTATTTGCATATGATAAAACAAATCGAAAGTAAGATCTATTTTGCGTAGGAAAAAAAGGAAACTGGAAATAGAAGTGGCTGCTATCTTATGCATTTTTGTTTTTTTTTTTCTGAAAAACTAAAACTAAGAGCAGCAATTATCAGATGACCAAATTAGAGAGTAAGCAGTTTGTAGTTTTTTATTACTTTACTAGTGTTAAAACCCATGCGATGCACGGTAGTGTAATATTATTTATTTATTGAGTAAAATATGTATAGTTGTTAAAGTTTATGCATTAATAAAGTTACAATTTGATCATACAGTTAACTAATTAACAATTAACTATGTGATAAATATAACACTTGAAAAAATGGATTGGGCAATTAACGAATATATTAAAGAAATTAATATAATTGATTCAAAGAATGAAAAAAAATAATAATAACAATTAATGATGTTCATTAATTTATTTTATATATTTTAAGAATGAAAAAAATAATAACAATTAATTATGCTTATTAATTTATTTAATCATAGTCTTTAATTATATTAATTAATGCTTGCAATTAATTTGGCTTTTATGATATATAAAGACACATAAGCAATGTATATATGGTAAAAAAATTTAGAAAAATCATATGATTGACACCTAAGATTTTTGCATATGTGGCAAACAATGATTGGAACCACATAAGCAATATGATATCCTCTTTTAGTATATATAAAGATTATGTACTAGTTACCATTAGAAGGTCGTCGAAGCCCTCTTCCCAAACGTTTCTCAGCAGGCTGCATTTCTTGTGGACCTCCATGGACCCCACCCCTGCAACCAGTATGTATGCCTCCCCAGCCTTGATTCCACCTGGGTTCTCCCCTAGCTGGTCGCATAGCTTGGGTTTCTGGCACACTCTCATCGGCCCTCTTTCTTTTTGTTGACTGATGGTCAACCGACTGCTCCACCCACAAAGTTTCTGGGACTGTACATACAGCCTGATGCTGTATTCCACCCCAGTGGCCCATTGGTGGTGGTCTTGTTGACCAATTAGGAGCAGCTCTCAGATCCATCACACCGTTAGAGTTAGAGACCTTTCTCTTGGTCAATATCGGTTTGTTGATCGTCACACGCTGATTTATTTTATTTTCTTTATATACATCTCGTTTCTGGTCAACAAGGTTAGATATACCGAGATGGGGCATTATATCAAATCCAAACAAGGAATCCTTTAACTTTGACTCTGAGATTTGACCATTCATGAAGAAGCTAAGACTTTCAATGGTACGATGGATGCATCTATAGATTTCTTCTACTTTCAAAGTTCCAACTGCCCTCGCAACATTTTGGGTTCGGTCTGTGAAATCCTCGACCTGCAGAGTTTAATACATGGGGTATCCCAGTTCAAGATTCGTTATAAGGTTTAAAGCACTCAATCAAGCAAACTCATCTTCAAGATGATACAATACTAGAGGTACAAAAATGGCCACATCGGGTGGGTTGGGTAATGGGTCAAAATAGGAAATTTTTAGTATGGTCCAGGTCAAGTTGGGTTTAATCCAACACACTTGTCCAATTTTAGTAAGAAATTTATCATTTAAATATGATTACAATTTTTTATCACAATAACAATCTAAGTATTTAATAAAGTATTCAAGTAGGACTTATGCATTAAAAAAACAATTATGCTGACTTTCGACCAATTTCCTTTTGTAACTATTCATTTAAAATTACGTATTTGACCCTTTAAGACACATGACATAACCCAAATCGATCTGTTAATAAGTAAATGGTTAGATATTGCCACTTCTACCTGATAAAATTGTCATAAATGGTATTTTCACCAGCAAGTAGCATAAACCATGCTTAAAAATGAAGAATTAACAATATAGCAAGGTTGAATACTTACACTCATGCTGGCTATTTTAGTGTCCCAAGTTTTAGATATCCACTGTCCTAGATACGGACAAGCACACAGACCTTTAGGCCAAAGGCCTTTAACAGATGACAGCTGCAACAACCATTTGAAGTATGATGAAACTTTAAATTTAAGCATGTATACTGTATGAACTGAAATTGGTGGCCATAATTGAGGACATCAAAATGTGTTTACCTTGATTAAAAATGACATGAAAAGTTCACCTAATGTTTCAGTATTTTTTCTACCGTAATTTTGGAAGTTTTTAACTGATTTCTGCACTGATGCAAGATCTTGTCCACCTACAAATTATAGACCCAAAATAGAGGCAAAAATCACAACTGCTTCAACAACTATAAAACTGGTATAATTGAATCAGTAAAAAGCTATGCAAAACGTATATCCTAAAACAATGCAAACAATTTCATTTGGGAAAAGTTCTTACGCATGATTAATCAACATCCTTAGTCACTATAACACAAAATCGTATTCATTAGTTCGAACCACAAAAATACTCAATATTGTCACTTTTGACCAATAATAAACATTGGGGCATGCATACGAGTCTGCCGGAGGTCTCCCTGGAAGCAGTGTATGACTGTACATCTTACCTCCCCCATACCCAGCCCTCGGCAGGATGGGGTATTGTTGTTGTAATAAATATTGTGGGGCATGTAAGAGTAAACTTTCTAGGGATGACCCTTTGAACCATTTCGCCTTTTGGCAAATTACTTAAAAATTGCTAATAATTCACAAGATCCTCTACTGTATTACAACCCAACGCCCATTAACCAGTTAATTTATAGTCAAATTAAGTAGTCAAATGTTTGTATCACTGCAATGGAATGAGCATATTAAAGAAGTGGATGCATGACCATTGCATAAAGCAACATTTTTACAGTTTTGTATAGCACAAGGTTTCATATTATTTATTTATTATTTATACAAACTTAACTAAATATCAGTGTTACCTTTAAGTATAGTGGAAAAAGAAGGTAATATGGGTGGATCTCGAGTCTGCAACCAAGATCGATAATAAGACCAAAGTGAACACATAACATAAGTCGAAATTAAAGAGAGCTATTACAATCTATTGGAAGTTTTGCGGAAGCAACAAATAACTTTAAGGTAAGAGACATTTACCTGTAGATGAAAAGCGACCAATAATATTATGGATAAAGAATTCAATGTTCGATCTTTTGAGCTGTTAATATCATGTGCTTTTGCCCATGCTTTAATCTGCATCATTAATACAATTTTGAAACTTAAAGCGTACATATGAATGGCCTATGTAGCTAAGTCGTCACATAAAAAACTTTTAAACTAAACAACTATATCTCCTACAGTCCTACACATTTAGTGGTGTTGCATTACAATTAATCTTTAATCATCAAATTATAAATGGAAAAACAAAATGAGGATGAAACATGGAGGAAAAAATAAAATAAAAACTAAACATAAATGCCGCTTTACTTGATCACACATTTTCTCCAATCCTTTTGACCAACTTCTTTAAGAACACAGATTGGATCCAAGACAACAAAGAAACAAAAACAATGATTGGGGCACATAAATTCATTCTGTTGTCGGTTAGGATCAGGAGCATAAGGAATGTAAGTCCAATCTTCCAAGCCACATATTCAGATTGAACCAAACCGAATTGTTCAGCATTTTTCTGGGATACCACTGTTTGGTCCAGTTTCAGAAATCTGTTTGGTTCATGATCTTAGATGTTGAACATAACACAGCATCAACACTAAACTAGCTTAGGATAGTTGGTCTTGTTCATTTGATAAATGCTTCAAATGCTACTTTATAAGTAAATGTTAGTTATAATCGAGTAAAAAAAAGATAACAATTATGTGATCTTGTAGTGTCGTTTCCAGTAGGGTAAGAAAAAACCTGTCCAGACTGACCAAACAAAATCAAAGAATTAGTACCAGCGAATATTTGGTCAGCTTCTCGGTTCTGTAGTTTTTCAAAAATTTATTTCCGGTTTGATCCAGCTAATATATGGCCACGCTGTTTTCTTTTTCAAATATGAGATGTATTTAATAATTCTATATTTCAAATAATAGAACCTCATGATTTTACTCAAATCACAGTCTAGTTTAGGACAGAACCGGTACTAAACCAGAACCGGCTATGTCAATCAGGTATTATGGTTCAGCTATCTTGTGTTTTTCGGTTCTGGTGCAGTCCAATCCGGTTTTAACCTGATAAATACCTCTATAACAGAAGTTTTTATCTTAAATTCCAATATCATTTATCAAAATCTTTTATTACCAAACCAACTCAATTTCTTTACAATTGCAAAATAAAAAACAAAAACAGAGCTAAACAACAGAGAGATAACTTACCAAAAAACTTAGTTTTGGAAACCTTTCATCTATTGATGTAATGAAGCGAATAATCACAGACTTTGAAATCCCATCCCTATTTTCTACTGACAGGTCGCATTCGACACCAGTTCCAGCATCAATAACCTTCACGATGGGCACCTTTGCACCCATGATGGGCTGGACACTTCGCACGTGACCTCCATCTAAAACAAGTCATCAACAGATATCAGATACATGCATGAATATGTGATATCCACAAGCCTTTTGTAACAATGCATTTAATGTCCTCACAATTGTTGACGACTGAATAGTATCTTACCTATTCATGAATTGCACTTTAATGTTACATACACTAATAACAGTTGTCCAGCTTAAATGGAACAAAGGTTGTTCAAACATAAAACTCCATACACTCGTTTGTGACAATCTTGTTTAATAGAACTTTTCGATCAGTTAAACAAACAGACACAAAAAACCTCTAACAAGGCTAGAGGAGATTACTTCCAGCGATTTGATAACTCAGATGACAATATGTCATACTAGATAACTGTAAGTCTGTAACACGGTTTAGGATATGTGGATTCTTGCAACTTAGAAATTAATAAGCAAAAATGCAAGGATTTGTATGAGTAAAAGATTACTTTGAAGAGCATAGAATTTTCTTGCAAACTTCCGAAGTGTTTTGATTTTCTTATCTCGAGGAAACACTGCCGAACTACTTCTGAAGTTGACAGAGAGATCTAGATCACTTCCAGTAGTAAAAAGGTCCATTGAAAAAGAACCAAATTCCTCAACAACAGGACAACTCGCATTATTACCTGTTTAGAAGAAACTAAAAGAACACATGAAGTATATATTGTAACTTCAATAACAGTAACGATAACGAGAAAAAAGCAAGCATCTTACCGTATACAAGAAACTTAATTTGTAAGTAGTAATTGGGTACGAGAATTACCATATATTTCTCTTGCAATGTCATTGAAAACTCGAATTAGTTGTTTTCGATGTTCATATTCACTTGGTTTTGGCCTACGAACTATGTAAGCATCATTAAGTAATTTGTCGAGAATAAATAACTGTTCCCGATTTACTTTAATCTTCTCCAATTCCTTGGATTCAAACCTCTCTGCTTTCTTTTTGAGGACTGGAATATCAGCAGAAGAAAAGAATATCATTAATAATAAAAGAAGGAAGAGTGGTTTGTATCCCATCAAGGAGAAGAATAGTTGCTTCATATAATAATGTCTCAAGAACAAAAATAACTTGAATCTCATAAAAATCCAATAAAATCTTGAATTAAGTGATATCACTATATCTTTATAGTACAACAAGCACGTGAACAGCCTATTTAATGACCTACAAACAGTGTACCGTCCAAAACCCTACAATTTGATTATAATGACGGATAATCTCTCTTCGACCCACTCAAAATGTAATGGTTAACAATGAAATAACTATTCAAATCATCTAAAGAAGAAGAAGATTCACTATTAAAAATCATCCATAACTCACATCCCATTACTTACTAGCAATTAATTACAAGGAAAGTCTAGTATCAATCCAATTAAAACTTGTACGAACAAAGATGCAAGTGGGCCAGCTATGGCTTTCACTGCACATCTTTTATGTGGCATGCCTATAGCTTTCTTCAACACACACAATTTTCTATATGGACTTCTTTTACCTAAATAAATTTTCAATATAGCTGATAAATCTTTTACCATACAACGCATACATATTTTTACTTCAGACAACTAGATAGGACAAAAAGATGGCTTATACTCTTTTCTCAGGCATGTCATCAAGGGGAAACTTGAACATGTAATATTATATTTACGCAAGCATGAGAAGTGTGATTAACCTGGAAAACAAAACGATAATAAAAATACATAGACCTCATACCATGCCAATCATTTTCCTCATGATTAGGTTCTGTAAAACCACACAAAATAAAATAAAAGTGTGACAAGTGGTCAAGTGTAGAGAAGAATAAAACAGCATTAGTATTCTCTCTTCTTTAATTAGGCTACCACACTCCATATATGTATCAATCATTCACTTATTCATAATGTACACTATTCTCACCATTGGCTTCAATTCACATTCTGGAGTTTTATCACGTCACAGCTTTAACTAATAGGCATCAAATGGCTTCCAGGGCAATATATAAATTTTTTAACTTTTCATATGAAGTTTAATTATATAGTTTCATTCGGAATTACTTGTGAATAACTTAATTTAGGGAAGGTTAAAAATGTGTGTGTGTGTGTAGGAATTGGATCCAAAGGACACCTCAATTTTGGAGCGAACCAAGGAACCATAAGTTGACGTGAGCAAAAAATAGTAAATAATTCAACTTATGAATCGGGGAGCCAATACTCAAAAGTGGAAATATAATCCGGATAATTCTTTCCAACATGCTTAATCACTCACCTTTTACTCGTAATGCCATGAGTGTGCCTCCAAAAGTTAACAATTGAACCCTTTAGATTAAAAAATTAAATTTATGTAACTCAAATGATGTAATGTAGATGGAAAGCAACAACTCATCCTACCCTAATGATGTGATAGGGAAAACCTGCAATAAAAAGCAAACAGTCACATTTTGTCCAGTCAAAATATAACATAACATATGATTGGATAACATAAAAAGATAAGAATAAATATAGGAAAGCACTATATGGTAAACTACAATATTGTAACTGCACATTGATGACTCCTTATTGACGTATGATGTTAAGTTGTATTCATATTGATTTTTCAGTCGAAAGGCTGAACGTGTTTGTTTATTTGCTGAGTAGGAAATGTAAAGGTTCACATACAGTCTAGGTACAGACTTATTACTTACCTTTATATGAAAAATTAAGAACAGATATATGTTAATTACTAATTCACTATTTTAGATGAATCAGAAGAATGACACTAGATTCAAATTGAAGTAAATATCTTGGATATAACCAAACATCACCATGTCTAAAGCATCAACTGTAAAGCAAGTAAAGATGAAACGATTATGAAATCAACCATCAACTATATTAACAATTTCATCCTTTTTGCCCTTTACATGGTGGAAGTGCAGTAGAGTCGAATCATTCTCTGAATAGGTTGCAATTTACACACCCTATCAGCATTTATCTTACTCTATTAGGTAGATCATGGATGATCATTTGGTCAATTCTTGATCCAACTATAATGTCATCATCTAGAAATCTTCAAAAATTTTGCCACGGTCAAAATTCAAGAGCATATTCACTGCTTAGAAAAAATCAACATAAAGTAAGCCCTGACCTAATGTACCCCTAAATTTTCCAAATATGTTTAGTTATACACTTATACGGGGAAATCCTCTGAACAATACACTTTAAGGTTCATGATAAAACCAACTCTAACAAGTTTTATAGCCAATTTTACACAGTAAGCATAACAAACAAACAAAAAAAAAAAAAACGAATTAATTTTTATTTTGAACTTGAACCTGGGATGATCAAGTGAAGCATGCATGGAACTGTTTGTTAATAGCCAATAATTATACACGTTTGTTTGTAACACCTTACAACGAATGTATACGCGTAAATAAACGAAATTTAACAAATTTCTACAGCAAATAACCAATACAGAGTTACTGATCTATCATAAAAACTGTTAAACCCAGATAAACACAAGTTCCGTAGTAACAGCATAACAAGTAAATAATTAATATGTAATTATGAATTTTGACTTGAACCTGAATTGATTAATAAAAAAGCAATGCAAATCATAAACCCTAATTTAATACGTACCGATGACGAGAATTAGTCGGTCAATTAAGCATCAATCAATGAATGAGTGTTCGTATCGGTGAGTGTGATTGAACAGATGGTGGTTGTGAAGAAAATAGGGTTCAATAATGTTTATGATGTTTTGGCTTTTGATGGAAAGTTTGTGACGGTAAGTGGTACAGCTGACGGTGAAGGAATTAATTCTTTCGCCTATCAGAATCATTTGTAATGAAATGTAATACGTTAAGACCTTTTTAAAGGTGAGGCTCCCGGCACGGAGGATTGATGTTTACCAGCGTTATATTAGTACGAGAACACCGTCATATATTACTGATTTAACACTGGACAGTACCTATTCTAATATTCTAAAATTGATAAATAACTTTCACGTCAACGCCACGTTATTTCTTAATATTAATTTATATTAATAATAAAAATTATAATAATTATAAAACCAATTTATATTAATAATAAAAATTACAATAATTAAAAAACTATGTTACATTAATAATAAAAATTACGATAATTAAAATCCTACGTTACATTAATAATAATTAAAAAACGTTACAATTATTCCTGGTATGTGTCTTCTTCGTTGGTTGGGTAGACGATACACAATCGCGTTTAACTTCTTCCCGAAGATTCCAGAGAAATACTTGTTCATCGGGTGGCAAGTTTGGATTGATCGGGTTGTTGAAAACCTTGAACACCCTAAACATTGATTTCTTTCTGAACGTTTCGGCTAATGTTGTGAGCTCGATTGTGGTGCGGACGAGAAACCCGTGGGTGAATGATTCATACTCGGAATTGGATTTTTAACTAGGTTATTGAAAATCATTGGATTGCTATTATGATTGTGATTGAGAATTTTTTAGACATTTTTGTAGGTAGATGTGTTTGATATAATGTAAGTAAAGTTGATGAGAATTGGGTGGGGATAATAATGGGTAATCATTTAAAAATTGTGTATGAAATAGATAAAGATTGAGAGAATTGTGTGTGAAAAATGGATAATTATATGTGTATATATATACAGTGTTTGAAATTGGTTTAAAAAGTTGAGGTTTTTTTTTTTTGACCGGGCTAAGACTAACCGTTGCTAGCCGTTGGCACCCATTGGTACACACTGACCCAGGCACAAGCACACAGAACGGCTAGCCCAGAACGGGAACCCATAATGGATCCGTGTCTATGCACATTATTAAAGTATAGTAACTCATATGAACATTTTCGCAAAGTAAAGTAACGAATTTGTCTATTAACCCTTTAATATACTCAAATTTTCCTTTTAAACAACATCATTAAATGAAATTTTAAATTATTACGGAAATTTTGAGTGTAATTATAACAATTGATTTTTCTTATCGACAGTACTTAAAGATTCTGTTAGCATTTCTCTAGTTTTAATTAAATAAGCTTACTCAAACACCCCCTCAAAACTAATAAGCTTAATCAAATGAATTATTTGATTCACATAGTGTTTGTACTTTAATAACTCCAAATAATCGGGTTTGTAATATTTGAAAACTTTGAACGTTTTTGAACTAATATTGATATATAATTATTGTGAAAGTGAATAAGATAATAATAAATGTAAGTTATAATAATGATAGACAAAAATTCAGTTGAATATATTATTTAAATGAAGTACGAGAGAATCAATCTCCACGGTTAGATCATGAAAATCAAAGGACAAAATTACTTGGTTTTTACTTGTAAATTGTTCTAACTGGTACAATAAATATAAGGCTCAGGGGTATTAACGTCATTTACAATAAATAAGTGAAACCCTTGTTCACTCCATCACCATCTCTCTTTGTTCTCTTTCAAGTCTCAAACTCCGTCACACACAACCGGTTATGATTCTCAAGCGCAGCGTCACCGTCACCGTTAACAACCACCATCATCGTCATTAAGAAACGCCACCATCACCGTCAGCCTCCACCAATCCTTTGCTAACGATCAATTTATTGATGTCTTCTGTTACACCTTTCTTCACCTTTCTTCAGTAATTGAAAGATGCACATGTTTCATCATCTTTTCTAGTAATAACTTTCTTCATCTACTACGAAACTCGGGTCCCAATTTGAGCGAAATTGTAGAATATGTACAGATTGATTTTCAAATTATTCACAAGGAAGAATGTATGTCTTGTAGCGCTAGAAACGAAGTGTTGAAATGATAGTAACAAAATAAAGCTCGGACTTACACTTTAGTGAGGGAAAAATGAAAATTGAGTTCGATGGGGAAGATGATTTACTGAAACGTATGTTTCAGAATTTCATTGTAATTTCTCCTAACCACCCCCTTATTATAACAAAGTTACATTTTATCCCTTTATTGGACATTTTATTTTGCATTTGGAAAAGTTTCAATCGGTTTTGGAGAGTTGTTAGTGGATATTTCACAAGCATGTGTTATATTTTTTATTTTAATTTTTTATGGTCTAGATATAATAAGATCAAAGTTGGACTTCTCATTTAAGCTTCAAGGCCTTCTTCTAGATTTTAATTTCAATTACACCAAAATTTCAAACGCAAGAGTATTCAATAACACGTAACTATAATTAAAATCACATATGATCAAATGTAATAATAACTATTATTGTTTTCAAAAGTAGAATCATATGTGATGACAACTAGAATATCATGTGATTATCGCTAAAATCACATATGTTATATATTGACACATACATTAGATGTTAACACATCTGATATATGTTAACAACAAATGTGTTATCTGTTAACAACACAAGTATTAACAGCACAATACATGTGTTAAAAAAACATGCGCTAAAAACACAACACATGTGTTATATGATAAGACATGCATTATATGTTAACAACACATGTGTTATATGATAATACATGCATTATATGTTAACAACACATGTGTTATATGATAATACATACGTTATATGTTAACAACATATGTGTTATATGATAATACATGCGTTATATGTTAACAACACATGCGTTTTATGTTAACAACATATATGTTATGAGAACAACACGTGTGTTAAGAAAGCATTCGCTAAAAACACAACACAACACATGTGTTATCGCTTTCAAAACCCGCCAAAAAATGAAAAAAAATAAGTTTGTCGAAAGTATTCATGTGAGATGTCTAATCGAAGAGATAAAAATGTAGATTTTTATGGTGCAATTTTTATAACTTTTTGACTAGTCGTTTTTGAGATATTTAATTTTAAAGAACGTAAGGGGAAAGTGGAGTTTTATTAAAATGACTTTTGTACACTTCAAAATAAAGCTCTCTTGTTGGATTGTAAAGCTACGGCTTGTATGACAAACAATACTTTTGTTTTCATAGTAGATTTTTGTTCAAAAATTAAAAGATAAAGCTTCTAAAAGCTCATAAAAGATCTATGTCAAAGAGGACATTAATCTGTATATAATCTCATTCGCATTCACAATTAACTTTTCGTTTCTACGTTCCGTTGGATAGTTGACTTTCAATCGTGACAACGGTTTAATCTGTGATGATTTTGAGGCTTATTATAGCCTGTTGGCTTCACTGTGTTCAAGAGGGAGCTAAAGAAAGCGAATAAAGTTGCAAAGTTGCTTTCTGGTTTTGATGGAGGATAGTTGACAGAAAATGTAAATTTCATTATATACGGAGGTATGTTCTCAATATGCATGTTGAATCTACTTTCCTGTTATAGTTACCCCCTTTCAAACATAGTCTTTAATCATTCCCCACTGCTTTGATTAGTTACGACCCCTTAAATGGCTAAATTGTAGTTTAGTGTAGCAACTAATTCTTGTATTAAATAGTCTTCATAATTCTCATATATTCACACAATTCAAAACTAATTGTATATCATTAATGAACTGTCTATGCATTTTCTTAATCCTTCTTTAGGCAATATAAGCACTGGAAGATCATTTTGACTGCTTAATCTCTCCCGACGCTTCTCAAGACATTGTCATCACACATAAATTTGTTTATAGGACACTGACTATGATGCTTTTCACCACCTGTTAATATTTATTTTCCACCAAAATTATTGCTTAGCTTCCTGTTTGAATTAAGATATTGTCTAAAATATACATATTTTAGATTGCGGTAGCAAAAGGCATGTTATTGATACTTAATTGTTTTGTATTTGCTATTCAGGTTTAAGATCCAGACGAGAGACGACTGGTCGCACCTTACGTGATTTGTAGCAGCCTGCAACTCGCACCAGTTCTGAATCTATCAAGGTAAATTAACTATTTTACCCCACACTAGGGGTGTAATCGAATCGAGTCGAGTCGAGTCAATACAATGTCAAGCTCGAGCCCGACTAGATTAGAAAACTCGAAACTCGACTCGAACTCGATCGAGCTTGTATTTTCAAGCTCGAGCTCGACTCGATTAATGAATCCAAACTTTCGAGCTCGGCTCGACTTGACTCGATTATCAATATTAAAATATTAATATTAAAAAATTTAAAATTAATATTAATGAAATATATGCTTTTAAGCTTAACTCGACTCGATACTTTCATGCTCGACTCAACTCGAGATTTTTCATAAAATATGGAAAATATGTTATTATATATATAAATGGAGGGTAAAAGTGTAAAATAATGCAAGCTCGATTAGGCTCGCGAGCCTCTCGAGCCGAGTATTTTAATACTCGAGCTCGACTCGAAACTCTACTCGAGTAGCTCGAGCTCGAGCTCGACTCAACTCGACTTGTACCGAGTCGGGTTCGAGTATTTTTCGAGTCGATTCCGAGTAGCTCACGAGTTGTGTCGTGTCATTTACACCCCTACCCCACACCTCTCGAGGTTGATAACCTCATACTTTGTATTTAACTTAGAGTCTGGCATTTCAGGGAGATGATTTGCTTGTCATGATCATCAAAGCTCAACCTAGTGTCAATAGGCAAGAAGTTACTATGAGCAATGTAATTGGAATGCGCAAGACATTCTGTGACTGTCGCCACTATTTTCAATGGAAGTTCTGCGCTCTACAACACCATGTACACAGATAGCGAAGTTGCAACGGATGTGGCGTTGGTAAACCCACAAGTTTCCAAGTCTTTGTCATTTTTGGTAACGAAAACAATGTCAAATTGGGATTGCTGTCCATTGATCCGCATCTAGTGTGAGAATTAGCACCGTCACGCGGTAATAAAGCTTGGCTGATTAATAATGGAAGTATGCAAGTGCACTAAAATGCTAAAGATTGCTCAACAGTGGTGAAAGCCAGTATATTAAATATATAAAAACTTCAACTTTTATTCATATGAGTTTGGTGTTGACATTACTCAACAGTTGTAATATAGCGTTTTGACATTCGTTTCAGACCGATGACTAGTGTATAATAAGATGGCCTAGTGGTTGTCACCCTGATATCTTCACAAGAGGTATCATGTTCAAACCCCACTGGTGACATATCTTGAGGAGCTAGGAAACTGAGAAAGGGTCAAAAACGTTCAAAGGGATACACTGGTTAACCATGTTCATTTGAGTAAAAATAGACTCACCCTCCCTAGATAACTTGAAGAAAGAAAACCTCCATTTACGATTAGTGTACAACAAAAGTCATACATTCATATAAACATTTTTTTACACTTTACGACTACACTATTTAACACTAATCTTTTTAATAATAAGCAATCTTGTTGAGTTTCATTTAATCTTTTATGCTCAATTCAAAGGAATGTCGACATACGTCGAATCAAATGCGGGTACTTACGGTTTACTTTACGGGCATGCTCATAGGACATGTATGTTCAAATCAGGTTTGTTTAATTGAATATAAACTTCAATAAATATTTTCTGCTATTAGCCCTCTCGAATCAAACTAAAATCTTTCTCAATCCATGCTTGACCAAGTACCAAGCAAAACTATGAATCTGAGTTCAAGTTTGGTCAAACAGTATCAAATTAATTGGATTCTCAGGCTGTTTCCGATTTTTTATGCACTTCTACTCTCAAAAAAGTACAGCTTTCGTTACACAAAACACATTCTAAATAAGAGAACAAAACCCATGAAAGCACAACTCCTACTAAATATTTTATTCACTAGTTGTTTCAACCTACAAAAATACAAAAAGTCAGCCATAGCTTCTACATTAAATCCCCCCAAATTAACAGAAATTAGCATAAAACGGATTTCTGAAAACCTTTCTTTCTCACTATCAACTCAAACTTGCCCCAATTGTACTTGAACTTGATAACGGACCCAAGTTTGAAAGGAGTGAGGGTGAACATGGTTTCATAACAATGAAATCATTCGGACCAAATGAGTATGGCCTGGCCAAAGAATCAGTAGTAAGAATATCACATTTCAGAATTAAATTGTTGTGTAACTTGGGAAAAGGTCAATCATGCTGCCTAAAGTCTCAGGCAAGAATTTTCGAGCAAATAAGTAACATGGCCTGTTTATACCATTCCACATACAAGGTGAAATTGTGGTCACCCTCTGGAAAAAGAAAAAAAAAAAGATCTTTTAGACCAACTTATCAAATTCAAAGCTTTGTATGATAAACAATTCCGAGAAAAAAGAAAAGGAAAAGGCAAAGAATTAAACATACCTTTTGATCACTTGTTTCGTGAACACTTTCAGCGATGGACTGCAACATTCACAAAAACAAGAACAAGTTATGAAGTTCTATATAGAAGGGGCGTTTGGTTCACATAATTATTCCTAAGGGAAGGAATTGGAATGGAACTAAATGTAGCCAACCCATGCGTCTGGTTGGCATGGAATGGCAATTCAATTTCTTGTGCTTTCATGTTTGTTTTGGATATGTGGTAGGAATTCATGTAAATGCTGGCAATCATACAAATTACCCTTCATTCAATTTCTGTATGATTTTATATATTTAGAGATAAATATTTAGAAATTCATTATAATTACTAATAGTAATTAACTAAAAATAAATGAATAGTCAAATAATAAGAATATCAATCAATAACATAACAATAATAATACAAAATAAGGATACAGATATAAATATTTAAGAAGCCTAATAACGGTAGTAATATAATAGGGATTCATACCGAAAGATTTTTGATGAGCTGATAAGAGATGTCTTTCTGCCCATATGATTTCGGATGCCATTTTCGTTCTGACCAATCAACATGTGTCACCGACCAATTTGCTATTCCGTTAGGATCAAACATCTGTATGTTCAAATATAAGAATTCATCAAGTTCAATGATTTCTAGTAGTGATTGTTGAGAAGTACTATGTCCTTTCTAAAACAAGTCAACATTTGACTTTTGCCAAAATTGTATTTGGAAGGTACTACTTACTAGGTTTGAATCTGTAAGAATGAAAAATAAAAAACCAACACTTTCTAGGAAGAGGGAAAAATAAAAATAAAAATCACAAATTTCCTCACATGGAAAAAGGTTGGCAAATAATGTTCATCGGCATAGCAATTACGCCCATCCATACCAGGCTGTAGTACAAACATGTCTGAATTAGATAAAAATTTGGAGCTATAAAATTGCATAATGAGTAACTACAAATTTATCAAACGAATACAAAACTGTAGAATGAAAAGTTCCTTACCCTACAATAATCTCTGAATTTTGTATAGTAGAGATTATCAGCCATGACTATGATGGCATGCTGACGCTTCATCGTGAACCACTGCAGAAAGTTCAAACGTGACAACTTAGACTAATTTTGAATACTAAATTTGTATTAAAAAAGAGATCCAAAATAACAAGAATTTACTAAACAGACAAAGACCTAATTATCTAATTATTACAACTGTAAACAAATGAAACCCATCCAAACACTTTATTCTATAGCTATTTTTCTATACTACATGAATCCTTTGTATCTGGGGTACAAAAGAAGAAAGCAAAACAGGAAACCTGAGCACCCTTCCTAAAGAATTTCTTTTCTACTTCAGGTAACATATGGTCCGAGTAACGGCCGCTTCCATGTGGACCAGGATCCTCAAAGCTGGAAAAGAACAAGGAAAAAAAAGTATCCGAAGCGATTTAAAACAACAAAACTATATACACGTGTAGGAGTTTCATGCAGCCAAATTATTTAAAAACAAAAAAATAAAAAGTTCCAAAAAAGGAGCTACATTTTGACTTCTGGATGTCATACTTCTTAATTTCCACATGAAGTATTAAAATTTACATTGTTGCTAACACACACCAAGAGAAAGATATTTCATAACATGTTTGACCTCCAAAATCAAAGCTGCAACTTTCTACTGGAACAGGGGCATATTAAAACAAATTGAGTGTACTAACCTGTCAATGAAGCTGACATTTGAGTACATAAGATAGTTGTACACATAATCAAAATCATGCAATGGTACACAGCTGAAAAACAGAATACGGTAGCAAAATCAGATACTAATCGGCTCAGGAACTATAAATAAACATATACATAGAGAGTAGAGGTGGTAAGATGGGCAGATTGGGTAAGAGATCAAAATGGATACATTTTGTATGGGTCAAGTTAATTTGACCTGAAACACTTTATCCAAGAACTTTAAACTTTTATAAACAATTAGGTAAGACATAACATAAATTGACCCATTCATTAGTAAATAAGTCAAAATTGCCATCTCTAGTAAAGTGAGGATCTAACCTGTCAGAAAGTAACACAAAATGTTGATTATCAGGGTCTTTCAGTGCATTAGCCAAAAGTCGTTTCTCGGCGTCAACCATTGATATTTTCCCCCAATCTACCTGCACAAAAAATTAACCAATAATACCGGATGTTAAGTTCATTTAGAGGAATCATTCTTGTTCTACAGTTGATCTAGATGGGCAGGTCAAGTGGGTTGTGTAACACGTTAAACAGGTTTTGTTTTTAGAACCAAACCAGCACACCTTCTTTTGTCAATTTTGTCCAATTTTTATACTAGTTATAGTTGTTGCGTTAAATATTAGTACGTAAACTATATCTTGACTACAAACTTAGTATTCAAAACTGAAACAATGCAGGAGGTTCGAAGCATTATAGCACTTCCGATTACTCACTTTCTAAGCCACCAGAGACTTGGCAAACAACTATAATATATAAATAAGCATCGACATAGAAAGTATCGCTACTTTATAACGTATGCACAAACCTTATCGCTTCGAATTTCCCGATTCTGGAAGAAAAGACTAGAATGGACCGGTTTAACTTTGGATGCGTGAATATGGATTGAAAATCTACCTTCGTGGCCCTGTGATACGTAAATATTGCATCAGTTATTGACTAAAATCATCAACATAAATAATAGTGCCCCTGCGATACATAAAAGTGGACAACTTTATACCTGAAAAAATAGGTCCCATAATCTCTCGAAAGCCAATGATCCAGGGCTCAAGAACATGAAAGCAATCTTGGGATTTCTTGTTTCTATTGGTGGATTATTCAATATATTTTTAATCACCACACGAGAAGCTATCTCCTCATCACTAAGTTGTCTTTCAGGAGGTGGAAGCCACCTAGAAATGGTTTTACAACTGGAATTCGAAAATATGTAGCAGGCAGTAGAGTCTCGAGGTGGATGAACATACACCACAACCAAAAACACACACACCAATGAAACCAATATAATAATCCACGTGGGCTTCTTTAATTGGGAGCGTTGGCGAGAAGGAGGCGAAATCTGCATGTCTTTCATGCCCATTCGCCACCTGTGAACTACGTTTGTTTAAAACTATGCATCAGACATTTATATCCAAAAGAATTATCTTTAATCTGCATGCAATAAGATAATATTAGAAAAATCAATCGCCAAGTCATGGAAGGTTTTTAGATTTGAATATGAATTGTATATCTGCATCAAAAGACATTGTAGGTTTAAACCTTCTTTCACATGTTATTAAGAAGTAGTGACTTCATGCATGAACTCCTTCAAGTAATAAGTATATTCAAAGATTTAACAACAATGATAATAAATACATGAATAGAAAAGAGATAGATATAAAATCACAAAATCAAAGTGACAGATGCCTACCAACAAATTATTAAACAAAGATGGAAGTCAAACCTTCAAATATAAGTCGGCCCCACAAGATTCAATTCCGAAATGCATAACATAAACAGTTAAACACAAAACCTTCTTGACATAAAATTGCTAAATCCCACTAAAAAGCACATGCCTTTACAAGACCCATGTATGATATCAAGTGTAATGCATTCTTTTATTTTCTTAACCTCAAACCCACGATAAAAAAATTAAATCTTTGTACTGAACTTGATAAGTTAAACTCAAAATCTAAATTGGGCCCAACACTTATAGAATCATGATGTAAATTTATACCTACACACATGTATGATTTCAAATGACATACATTCTTTTAATTCTTAACCACAAACCCAAGACAAAAATCAAATCTTTACGATGGACTTATGTAGTTAAACTCAAAATTGAAATTGGTGATTACCCTTATATAGTCAGCAAATTTGGTGCCTTACAACTTTACAACCACATGCTTTTGACACTAACACTTACATGTAAGATATCAAATTCATTACATTATTTCAGTTCTTAGCCACAAGCCCAAAAGGAAAAATCAAAACTTTACACCAAAACTTGATTAGAATTTAATTAAAAATCATGATTATAAGTAAAACATATAGAATCTTGAATTTAAATATAGAGTAAGAGATTAGGGTAAAGTCAAGCACTACCTGAGTTAAATTAATCTTGAACAAAAGGTATCACTCAAAAGGGTATCAAGATCTGGAAACAGAATTCACCGTAAGAATTATAATAATTGAATCAAGTGGGTATATAAATTTGTGCGTTTATGAATAAAGGATTGAAAATGAAAGAATGGCGTGTTTTGTGAATGAGGAAGTCAACAGAGAGTCCAAGCACGAGAATATGATTTGATTTTTCAGCCGGCGAAATTTATAAGAATCAAAAATCAAAATTGTGGGTTTGCCAAGTCAAGTGGGTCAACACAAGATATGTGGATTGGGGAAGTTGGTGAGTTGATAAAATACGGGCTGATTTAATAAGGTTTCTATTTGGACACGATCAAATATTAAGAATTTTTTATTTAGATATCTTAAAAATATTTGCTACACTCTCTAGAGTGATCGTGTGGCCCTTCTTATATGTTCAAATAGTAGTCCTTTTAGAAACTGCACCCCTTTAATATATACACAAGAATATGTACACCGAGAAAAAAGGATACTTGCATTTTCCCCTTTAATAATTATCATTATTCTTATTTATTATTTAAAAGTAAATTGTCTTTCAAAAAATACAATACCAAATTTTGATGCTTATTAAAATATCTTTAGATTTAGATATCGTAAAGTATACGAGTTTTATTATTTTTAAGAGACATAGAAGAGTTGTGATGAAATTTAATAATCAGTCATGTACGTAGTCCAGCAAATTTATTGTTTGAATTGATACGATTTAGTCGAATTGCTCTTTTAAATCACTAGATTGTATTTAAAGAATTTCATAAAATTCAATGAGTTTGGAATCTCAATTCAATTATATAAAGGTATTTGACTTAAAATTGAATTGAACTGATATTCATTACATACCTTCCCTCGAAAGAATTCACATTCCTCCTTGAAATTTCAATTTATTTGACGAATTCCAATTTATTGAAATATCAAAGTTGTTTAAGCCCATACTAAACTGTATATGTCATATACATTTATGTTATTCTACTATGGGAGAATTTATTCCTACTCATTTTTCTTGTCTCCTATCTTTTATGTCACCAATTTTGTCTTTTTGTTGTTTTAATTATTACTTTTACTTTAATCATGTCGCACTATCAATACTTTTACTTTAGTCAAGTCAAATTATTCTTACTTTTACTTTAAAAGAAAGTTTCACATCGTATTATTTTATAAAGACACATTATAAAAAAAATAACTTTGTAAATGAATTTAAAAGAAGGTTTTACGTTTTTTATATGATATATACCTCTTTAAAACTACATATTTTATGAAAGTTAAGTCTTTTTTATAATAAGAGTAGTTAAAAAATTAACAATTTTATTTTACAAAAGTATTTATTTTTACAAAAATAGATTCTCTTTCTATTTTTATAAAGATAAAATTGGACGTGTTAAGAGGGGATAAGAGGTGAAAAATGGAGTCAAAATGTGATTGATTTGAAGAGTAGTAGGGATAAAAAATAGAAAATGAAAACAAGATGTGACTCATTTGACATGTACTATCGGGTGAAAATTAAAAAACAGGACAGACGTAGTAAACTCTCTGCTATACTGACACTAGATGCAACGGAAAATCAAACATGATAGTCAATTCAGATGTTTGAAAAATGGTAATATAACCCAACACTGTAGCAACTTTAATTTTGTTAGCCACAAATCATGAAGTTATAGGCTATTGACTTCTAGAGTAAAAAAAAAAAAAAACATAATTAAAAATGTACATGCAATATTAGATATCCTGATGGAACGTTTGAATAACAAAAGTTTCCAACAAAAACAACAAACTAGCAGCTGCTCTGCCTAAAAACTATACATGTGACAAAAAGGTCTGTTCATAAGTGGACAGTCAACATTGAGTAACAAATCAAACCCAGAACTTTCTAATCAGGTTAGATACAATCAACAAGTATAGAATAAAAAAATTAAGAAAAATCAACAAAACAGTCTGTTCTTGCACAATTAATATTCTTTCAGTGAAGATTATATCAAGACCCATCTAAAGTTGTATACTTGCAACCATAACAGTGCTCAAAACCTCAAACTTCCTCCGAAAACAGATATAGAAACGATACCTACCATAATCTTATTATGCAAACAAAAACCAGGGTGATTTTTACCTTTTCTTTAATGTGCTTATGTACAAATATAAAAAATAATAATTTTAAGGCACAAAGACTAATCGAATGGAAAGTGGGCATGAAAATCTATTGTAGTGTCAGATTATCTTAATTAGTGTATCCAGTCAATAACAATCAATCCAAAGAAAACATACACTTGTAAACAGACATATATAGGAGGCAAAAGAGGATGTATTGATTACTACCATCATTCTTTATATCTTCTGTATTTCGGAACATTTAAGTGAATCAATTAGCATTAGCATATTATGATACTAGTAATTTGTACTTGAGTATGATGTAGCTAGAGTATGCCTTCTACCGTGAGCAGATCTTCAATTCTCACCCAGAGTACGTTTATGGCACCCGCTGCTGGCTCTAGATCGTAGCTGTAAGTTTTCATTAGTGAAGAAATAATCATGATGATAAAACAAAATACTCTTAGACATGGCCATTTCAAACGATTTAATTTGTTTCTGTGATCATCCATGATAGTCATAAAATAGAACTTAATAATCAGTCTTAACATGTGAGGATCAAGTGTTTGATATAATCACAAAATAGAACTTGATAATCACATGTGATTATCAAGTTATATAGTGTGATTATTTTTCGTAAAAATATAAAATCAATAATAAAAGAATAAAAAAAATTCATCTTTTTTCAACAATAGTTTCTACAAGTTATATAAATAAGAAGCTTTTGAAAGCACTAGAAAACTAATATGTTTTAGATACTTAATGGACCGTTTTTCTCATACAATAGTTTTCAATTAGTTATATAAACGTACATTCGGCAGTGTTTTAGACTATGTTGATGAGGTTGACTTTTCTGGAACACCCGTTTTGCCCTACGGCGAGAATGGCTTGTGTGGGAAGTACGGGTACGCCTTCTTGACTTTTTACTGCAAAATCAATGAAACCAAATTTATACAAAACGTTCAAAATATACGTGAATTAGTATCTGAAAATCTAGCTAAAGTTGAAATAACAGAAATGATTTTATCTTATTAGGCAATGAAACAAACCCGAATAAACTTGACACCCTTGTAAGTAGAACCATCACAGGGAAAACCATAAATGCAGAGGCCTACAGAAGTTAGATGATGATCTCATCAACCATGCAACCATATAAACTATGTAAGAGAAATCAAGGTGGCAAAATTGATGGGCTGGGTAACTTTTCAAATAAGAACTTTTAAATAGCTTCCAAAATTGTAATATATTTTTAAAATAGTGTATCAAATACGATTACAAAGAATCATATTATATCCATAATAATATAATATATGTAATCAAATGTTTTGGGAGGTTTCATGCATTGAATATACGTTTTGGAAGGCCATCAACCCATTTGACCCATTTCACTTTAAGCTAAACTTTTTTGGTTTTACCCGTTTGAGTGTTGACAGGACAAATCAAGCATAACCCAAATTGATCCACTCATTATTATTACATGGGTCAAAATTGCCACCTTTAAGTCAGATACTACATCTTCAATGGAGAACGCTCCATAATAAATGGCACATACCATAAACCACTCTAGCTCATTACTTGCAAAAGAGCGTGTAATCTCATTGTTATTCAGCATTTCATGAATGTTAGCACGAGCCTTCAAAAATAAAAGCAAAATCAGCCACTCGCCGAGTATTAGATTAACGGTTAACATTTCAAAAATATCAGATGAATAAAATACTCTTTAGACCTAACGCTATCACGTCTCTAGACATGAGAAACTAAAAATAATGAACTAAACATAACAAAGAGTAAGATAAACAAACACACACAAGAGTTGATAAAGAGAAGAAAATAACAGAATTGTACCTGGCGATGGTATTTTAGGATGGTCCTAGAAAACCTTCAATAACCACGGAGTACTTTCTTGGTATAAGGTTTCAAGAAAACGTGTGCTTTATTGATATGTGGTTTCAGTGTCTTCGAAAGCTGATAAACATAGGGCTTTGTGAACTTGTTAGCCTCCTGCAACCGTATGGCACAAGTTAAATACAATAATACATCACAATCTTTTTATACAATAACAGATAGATATAGCAAAATGTTCAGGTCTGTCAGGTTGGGTAAGGGCTCAAAACAGGATCAGATCAGAACGGGTATATTCTGAGTGTGGAATGAAATGAGGTGCCAGGGCAAGCTGTGTTTGACACGCACACACTCTTTTGGCCAATTCTTATAAGTTATTTAATATATAAAACAAATCGATGTAATCATAAATAAATGAGCTGAATTGCTACGTCTAATAAATACTTCAATAAATAAATAAAATGATTACCCAGAACCAGACCTTAATGTATGGATCCAGAATATATTGTATCTTGGTAACATAAGGCGTTAAAGCTTTCTTAGATTCATTGTAAAATTCAACTATATTGGCAGTAAACACTTGCACGTGTGGTTCCAAGTTTGTCACAAAAGTAAGCCATTGTTCCTTGATGGTGAGGATCCACTTCTGCAGATATAGGAGATAAAACTAAATAGTCATAAAAAGATCAATCAAGAAAACTGAACTCTAATAAAAAGCGAGGAAGAAAAACTCATATAGTCCTGGGGAAAATGATAATAGACGTGGTCAGAAAGGATCAATCAAATCATTTCACATCGAAAAGAAAATCTGTAAAGCTTTGAATAAACTTGAAGCTTTCAGGTTATGTTGCTTTTTTTTCTTCGGAAAAGCAGGTTATGTTTTATCTCTAGCACGTAGAACAAGTAAAAAAAGAAAAGACGGGGAAAAATCTGCTTATAAGAAAACGGGTCAAATAGGTCAAAGCTTGCCAAACCTCCCAAATTAACTTATTCAGAAAGCTAGAGTATGAATGATTTAAAAAAAAAAAAGTGTAATCATATGACACACTAATTGGTCAAAAACGATCAGAATTTTTAGAACAAGAAGTGTTGTGTGTCAAAACAACACACATAACCTGTACCAAAAAATACCCTCTCTGACCTGTTATCCAACCTGCTTGACCCGTCATTATCCCAACTCTAGAAAACACAGCAGTAAGTATAACTTTAGAAGAACCAACTTACTGTGTGCAACTCATCAATGTAGAGTCGTCCCGAATTTAGAACTTGACCTTTTATTTCCAGTGCCTAGAAATGATTCAAGCATATAAATGTTCCATGGTAAATAATAACGAAACAAATAATTAGATCAAAATGAAATGCGGAGAGTAAAGCGAGCATCTATAAACCATGTTGTAAACACCGTATACCTCTGCTAGTTCTTTAGAGTGCCAAGCATCTTACAATTGAACTATGATTCTTTCTTCCTGGAGAAAAATTATAGTTATTGCAATTATCTGAAGAAAGTGAACCTTTTGGAATACTAGAAAACCCACGTTTTCAACAAACCTGAGCTGTCTGTAGAGCACCTTCTGTATTACGAATTCTAATCTTCTGTTCTTCATTTATCCTCTGGAGCTGAAAGGAGAGGGAAAAAGAACGATATAGAGATAACAGAACGGTAGATGGTAAAATAAATAATAGAATACCTATGAGCAGAAATAACTGTGTCAAAATAATCAAGTTACTCATATTTCCTATTTTACAAAATGATTAATTCATGATTTATAATTACCTTTTCAAGTTTCACATTCAACTCTGCAATCTTAGTCTCAACAATGTTTATTCGAGTTTCCAGTGCATCCTTTTCTGCATTTAGCTTTGCAATTTCCTCTTTCAGATTTTCAACCTATCAAAAAGCACTTTGTTAGAAATATTCATCAATCAATGAAAATATACTTGTCAATGCTATTACGAACATCACCTGCTTGACAAGTTCACCAAACCGCGCATGAGCCTCACCCTCTTTCTCCTTAGTATCGAAGGATTCTTTTTCCTGTCAGACAAATCATCTAAAAATAATGTTTAGGAACATCAACCTAGTTAAGGAACTTAAGTTAACCTCATTAGAATTCACCATTAACTATGGCAAAGGTGACCCATTTTCTACTATTATGTCAGAATGATAGAGTGCAACATCCTAACTTTCTGGTAGGGGTCAACACAAGAGGGTTCGGTCGACCCAAATAAATAATTAGTGTGTCAAGATGATGAGAGAAATGAACTCAATAGCCCATTCCACTATGGAATTGATGGTTGACAATTCATTCCATAGCTATAGTTGGCTATCATTATTGATACATGTGAATGGCAACAATATAATAAAACAATGTTTAAGTAATTTAGTCGATTTTTAATTAACTCACAGATAATAGTAATCTGTGAGTACATGTAAATAATTGCCGACATGGAGAGATTGAATTTCACTACGCAAGGGGGCCAAAGTCTTCGATTTCTCAAGGACCATCAACTCCAATTGTTTAATTATTTCATCCTTCGAGCTAATATCATGGCTCCTCTCACATTGCTGGACTCTAAGAACATAAAGTTACGAAATTTAGATGAGTTCTCATATAGTAGTAATAAAAGCCCAATATATCACTAATCGGAAAGACTTATGATACCATTCACTTCTATTGCCAACAGAATTACAGAAAAAAATTAACATATTTCAGTAAATTCTAGTCACCAATAGCGTTTTAAACTCAACGTAATTTTCCTATCCGGGTACAACAATGCTATATTTGAAACAATCACTTCAAGAACAATCTTAACAGAACAAGTAGCATATGTATAACATACAACACTAACTTTAAGCAACCCTTGTCATCTAATGAAGTATTTCTTTTTTATAATTTAATGTAACAAAACTTTAGGAAGTATGCCATAAAATCATTTTACCTGCTATAATAGAAAAACATACATACATAAACCCAAGAGTCCATACTATCAGGTAACAGACACATCACCACAATAAATAGTGATTATATATGAGTATTATAAATTTAACAAAATAGTAAAAATTAAGAAAGAGGGAGACCTAAGTTGAGAATTTACGATATATAAGAGCCTATTAAGAGGTGTTGGTGTTTGATTTTGAGAATTTAATCATTATTATTATTATTATTATCAGTTTGTTGTGATGGTTCGTAATCATCATCATCTTTTGTTACGGTTTCTGAAGGTACATTGAGAAAGAGAATAGTGTGATGATGCAGATAAAGAGACGGCGTCTTGATGCGGCCATTGGAGTCAAAATCGAGCTAACAGCAATGGGGCCTTTTCCCCCGAATTTTTAGTATCCGGTAAAAGAGGGGAAAGCGGAGGCCTAAGGGACGTTTTAATTAGCTTATTTTCTAAGCTTATGATTAAGGGCATTAATCTATAAAAAAAAAAAAAAAGAATATGGTTGCTAACATCATCAAACCAAAATTTATTAACCTTCTAAAGCTTTTAATAATTTTTATCGTTGTAAAGTCTATGAACGTCGATAATATGTTACTATGAAATTTAATCGTAATCGTAATCATAATAATCATCTCACACATACATACACACATATATATACTGGGGAAGGATCCATAGGGAAGTTCCAAATTTTGAGGAAAAAGGGAAGTAAATCTTAGTCTTTGATTTTTTCATAAATAAATGTTTAAAATTATTTGTGATTTTTAAAATTCATTTATGATGAAATCAATAGTTGAGATTTGCTTCCCTCCTTACCTAATTTTTTTGCTTCCATCTTGATCCCCACTTTATATATATATAAATAATTAAAACTATATATATGTAACTATATATATTGTTTCAAACAAATATTGAAAATTGTATAACCTAAAAGAATATAAAAGTATGGTTACTTTTTTAACCATGGAAATAATAACCAATATATTGCAACAAAAAATTTAAAGTAAAATTTTGTCTATAGATATTTATAATGATTTATATAAACGTTGTTTTAGTTGAAATTTAACATTAATTTATTTTTTAATTCATGATCGATATCAATGGAGTTTTCCATTGACATTCAAATAATTATTTTTTCGGTCTTAAATCATGAATAAGTTTTTAAAGCTCCCTTTCTCTTCCTTTTTTTAAGATAAAGCACACTTTACTCGGCTGATTTAAAGCTTACCGATACAAATATCACGTGGCATGTCCTCGACTTTTGTTTACGAACCCTAACTGCACTATTTAGCCTTTGTACTACTCTTTCACTAATTCACTGGATTGTATCCATATTCTTCTCTACTTTTTTTTTTTTTTTTACTACAATTTAAAAACAAACTTAACATGATCACATATCCAACATTAGAGGTTAATGACATCCAGAGAAATAGTTGGGTTTCAATGTAGGTAACCGCTTTAACCCTGTTGTTGAAGTAAATGATTCTTTCTTACTGGCGAGCAAACCGTATTGTAATTGATGGAATGTGTGACATTGTTTGAAAAGCAAGGAAACACAAGTGTTTGTATTTTATTTTCTTTTTTCTCATGTCGACCTACGAAGTTCTTTTAAGTTTGTTGATCTTGAAACGAATCCCACATAATAAATTGCGTGCAAAAAAATACTGATTCCCAATTGAGTTTATTTTTATTATATATGACCGAATTGAATTGTAACTTTAAACCTAGCTATGCTATTTTTTGTAGGCGTTTTTGCCGAACTTGAAAGTTGATTGCAACTCGTGTGATCCTCAAACATCAAATATGTGTTAGTTTTCAAGACGAAAGTTTAGGAACTTATTCTATTCACACGAAGTATGCGACATATACCACTAAATTAACTATCTTTAAGATAAAGTGTTGTCCTTTAACAAAATATAAAGATAAAGATGCCCATATGAAATCATACTAGTAGTTAAGGCTTCAGATATCAACATATAAGATCACATTCACAAAACAACGTTGTAAAATAGGTTCTAATTCCGATTTCTAGATATTTCATATGAAATAGCTGAACATTACCTGATGTGTGGTCCTTGCAGAAATATTGCATTAGATTCAAATAATCTCAAATTGAAGTTGCCCGTCAAAATAACCCTTTTATAAACATATAAAATTAAATTAAATTGATAACAATATTAAAAATTGCTTGATTGTAAATATGATAAACAACAAATTATGACAATCAATGAAATATACGTATACTTTTTGATAAAGTCTATTCATACCAAATTATTCATCTTCCAGATTGTACCTATAATTATTATAAGTCGTTAAAAAAAACTATAAAATCAATGGATAACTTTTACTTTTGTCGTATCGTAATCAACCATATATTTGAAAATCGATCACGTATCTTTTTTTACATTAGAAGATTAGTGTTTTAGCTTTAAGTTATTTTATTTATTTAATATTAAATTTTGGGGATCCTTTTTAACATTAAAATTAGAATTAGAATACAAGAATACAACAAGATAGTAAACGGCAACGTTAGGATATAACATACTTATACTTGTTTGAAAATATTATAAACTTGACTAAACATCTTTTATCTTTTAATAACATGTAAGATCAAAGAAAAATAACGAATGAAAACCAATATATATATAACAAATTTTTATAAAAGGAAAGAGTGTTTATTTTGTTTTTATTTCGTAAAGCTTGTTTGATATTTTGGAACCGTTAAATGAGTGGGTGAGTCAATTAAACGATCTTGATATTGCATCGATCATTATTTATTCGACCACATATGTAATCACATGTTACATTAATATGTTTGAAAACAAATATTTTAAAAAAGTTTGAATAAAAAAAAGAATAAAAAAACGTTAGAATCATAGCAAATTTACAAAAAACCAATTATGTAAGAGATAAGTAATAAAGAAAAAGAGATAAATAATTCGATTGGTTCAATATTTTGTAAATATTATTTCATTAAATAGTTACGGTTGTAATATTTCTCATGAAAAAATAACTATTTAAAAACCTTTACTCTAACAATAAATAGTTTCTCAACTCCTATATTTATTAAAAGTTAATAAAATAAAGAAGATAAATGTATAGATACCAATGACGTTTAAAATCTCTACCTGTGCTACAAAGTATCACACTTCAAATAATTCTCAAAAAAAGCTGGTTGAAGATGCTCCAACACATTACAATAATCATACTTATCGGGTTAAAAAATATTAGCTTTATAAGTAATTGTGACCTCATTAAATAGTAAATAGTAAACACAGATGTATTTTGAAACGACAAGAACAATATATCACACTAAAAGTTCATAATTAAGTATGTTTTTGTGAGGGTGAAACTTTAATAAGCGATTTTCTTTAAAGTCCTCGTCTTATTATCAAGAACAAACCCGCATGTTAATGACATAATTATTAAAATATATTATTTAGATTTGCTAAGATTTATTAATAATTATCTTTATGTAATATTTATCTAGATTAGTATGATTAATTTTCTTATTCATCAAATTTATGTTAGTCTGAAGATATAAGTATGATAATCTCTTTTAATCTATCAATAATATTTTATTTTATTATTTTATATGGTATCAGAACTATAATTTTAACTATATATTTATTATAAAATTATTTATTCTCCAATAGTCGGCTAACACTAATTTATGTCGGATATATGCGTTAGACTTAATTTTCAGAATACGTATTATCAAAAAACAGATATTAGATTTACGAAAAAACGGTGCAAAGGATGCCTCCCTTTTTACTCATTTAGCTGACAATAGCTGCATACGAAGATTCCATTAAATCCCCTTTTTATATAATATCATGCTTGATTTTATCGGTAGCATGCGTTAAGCTTTTGATTAATTATTCATACAATACAATAATACGCAATCAACAACTTACTATATTAATCATTCAACAATAATATGTAATCAACAACATATTATATTATTTATTATTGATTCTTGATTTGAGATGATACTGTTTCATAGTTGAAAACAATTTTATATAAAACTGTATCTGCTTAGATTCATTGTACACTCTTTGAACCAAATTGAATATACATCTAATCTAAAATATGGTTAAAGTATTGCATCATTTGTTGTTCTAGAAAATATAATTTTTAGCTTCATAATTTGATTATTCACTATCAATATTTATGATTTTATGTGGACCACGCGTGACATGCGCTTCATTAATTTAAACGTGTATAATATTACCACTGCTATTCTATTTTTTAGAAAAAAAAGCACGAAAGTTATACCATATCGGGATATTTACAAACCTCCAAGTATTATGTACAACAATACATCACCCAATCACTAGTAACAGACTTGTAAACACAGTGCAAAAGACAGCTAGTCAACAAGCTATATTGTGTCTCCATGTCTAGTACAATTCTACCCAATTGTGTCACCGTCCTAGTTGCTTTAGTACTATACTGGGTAAGCAACTAGGCACCCCGTCACGGTTGTTAACATGTGAGGAATTTTGAACTCGATTCATTGTTAAATATTCGAGTTGAACTCAACTCGAATAGATACGAAGAATTGTGTTTGATTTCGAATTCAATCTTCATTTTGTTATCTGAACATTATTTTAATAACCTAAATTTTATTTTCAAGTTGCTTGTCTTTGATTTTCAACTCTATAAACTTGTTCAATAGTTCAACCTCAAACTCGTATTAGCTCGTTTATACTTAAAGTTCTGGGGTAAAATCACGTTGGTTACATTTAATTAAAGTTTATCAACACAAAGCCATTATGTAAAGCATACTCGTTAAGTTTGATTAGGTCGTTTGACTTAAAATTTAATGAGCATATAATCCGAATCATTTATTAATTATTTAAGCTCGACCTGTAAAACTAATCAAACTCCATTCGAACTTGACTTGAACTCAAATATTATAAATTCGAATTCGAGCTAAACGAGTTCAAACTCAAATAGCTCATTAACCGATCTACTCGTTAACACCCCCAACCATCTTACACTTTTGAAAACCTCCGAATGTATCTCAAATAGTATGATACTCAAAATAAATGATAAATCACATGTTTTACCCATTAACCTCTAATCACATCTACACGTACTTTAACAAACGGTTTTCATTATTACTATTTAATAACTAAAAGTTTCAATCGGTAACTATAACTAAAAGCTAGACCTGTAAGCGAATTAAGATTGTATAGAAAGTTTGTTTATGTTCGTTCGTTTAATTATACGAAGGAACATGAAAATATATCTTGTTTATTCGTTTACGTTCGTGAATATTTGATAACATATTCGTTAATGTTCGCTTGTTCGTGTTTGATTACAAATAATTTAATTAAATTTATGCAAATTTGTATATCTCATTTTTATCTAATCTAATCTAAATCCAAATATAATAAAGTACTTAAGATATTATTATGTCTTATAAGACTTGTTTTCCTGTCAGAATTAAATATCACATTTTGATCATTTTGTAATGTTAAATATGTATATGTGTACGTATATATATGTTTGTTTGTGTTCGCTTGTGTTTTCTAATATAATAATGAACGAATGCATTCTTTATATATTCACTCGTTCGCATTCATCTATAATCGTGGACAAACATATTTGAACATAAACAAAAAAAATTATTCGTTTATTAAATTATTTTTGTTTGATAAAACCTTAATAAGTGAATATGGACATGCTTGGCTTATGTTCGTATGTTCGTTCGATTACACGCGGTACCAGAAGCTCATACTTAAACTCGAAGCATCTCCTTTTGCAACTCCGGTTACTTTTCGCCAAACAACATTAGTTATCTCATTTTCCACGTATATACAAGAAGAATAAATTACCGGGAATAAAGTTAGTACTGTATATTATAAGAAGATAAATAATAATTAATTATTAATTAATTAAGTAAAAGAAAATAAAATATTAACTAATTAATTATTAATTAATCTCATAAAAAGAAAATGAGCAGATGAAGTTCGTCCTTCCCCAGGTAACAACTCCCTTTTCATCACTAGAAATAACCCAACCACCACCTCTTCATCTCTCACTTGACATTCGCATCTCTCTGCTCTATCTATCTTTTTTTATTTTCCGACTACCTTACTTCAATTGATTCACTTATTTTTACATAAATATGAAGGGAGGAGATTCAGCAACAAAGGATTTACAGAAAAGCTATTTTGACGTTCTAGGTTTGTGTTGTTCTTCAGAGGTGCCATTAATAGAAAAAATACTTAATCCACTTGAAGGAGTACACAATGTTTCCGTCGTTATTACCACCAGAACAGTTATCGTACTTCATGATACCGCTTTAATTTCACAGCTCCAAATCGGTATAATATCTCTCTCGATCTCAATATCTATCTCTCTCATATATATATTACTCGTATTTATGATTTATATGTATATGTATATGTGTATATATTAGCACCGAAACTGTGCAAAACAAAAGCAATTGATACGTGTCACATGTTGGTTCGCTCTATGGGTGTATTTAATTTTATTACTATAGGTGAAAGTTCTGAATTGTATTATTATAATTAAGAGCTTTTTATTATTGAGTGTGCACTCGCTGCATGGATAACTCTGTATTGTTAGTTATAAATAAGGGGTCATTTATGTATATCTGTTAAACAGAGGGTTAAAAGTGAAAAACACAAAAGTTATCTTGTTTGCTGATTGATCAACGTACAAATTTATTGTGCTGTCAACAACATGAATGTTTTACCCAATAATTTGTCATTGTTGACGAATCAAATTACAAAGTAAGTGAAGCAATTTGCCCAATGTTTAATTTCTCAAGATGGCCATAATAAGCTAATTCAATATTAAATTTATTTATTAATTTTTGTAGGAAAAAATAGGTAGGAAGTTAGAAACAGAAACCGGTGAATTGTTATGTTTGGAGTTATTTGAGATTAGTTTAATTTTGGAATGATTGTTAACTTAATTGTTTAAATGTGTTCAATCAAACATCTTTTCACGTGGAAGATTAGATCATGTTCATATGACTCATCGCTCATATATTCACACCGTAGTTATCGAATTTACTAAAATCTACTTGTTTTATTGTGTCTCGACATAAATATGGTAACTAATTACTCCGTATAAAATTTCACAAGTAGCTTATAATTTTGAAGACATTTCTTTACGATTAAAGGTTTTAATTAGCTTGTAACTTTTTTCAAAGCTTATGTCATCTGATTCGTGATCATACGATTCGATTCGTTAAAAGGTAGGAGTTTTTCTTTTGTTCAAACAACTGTCAAGTTTTTTTTTTTTTAAGTCCGAGTAATGTTAGATGTACGATAAGTATTACAGGAACTTGTAATTGTAATATTTGTTTAATTCTAGCGTGACTTGTAAAATATAAAAATTAATAATATTAAAATTGGAATCATATACTTATCTCCAAATTATAATGGATTATAAAATGACTTATAAAAAGATTTATTTATAAAATTGAAATACAAAAGGGAATGATGATCTGACTCTAAAAACAATTGACGGGTCATAATTAGTTAGTAATTAATTTTATTCTTAGTTAATTAACAAGATGCTAGTTTCCAAAAATAGTGAATCTGGAATATGTTTCTTTCTTGTTTTGGTAATCATTTAATTTATGTATTGATAAATGGTCTACGTCACTTCTTACACACGATAGTAAGCTTTAGATATTTTTTATAAATCTTTTAGATAACGTTTTCACAATACATGTTTTTTTAGATCTTTTAGATTATTAGATATTTAAATTACATTACATGTTTTCCAAGATAATAAATATAAATATATAGTAATATAAATTAACTAAGATTTTTATATAAATTAAGTAAACGTAATAGGTACATCTTAACACGTGCCATATAACATAAGAACATGTTAGAAGAATTCATTTACATAATTATCGATATATATATTAGATTTAAAGTTGTACGATGTATATATTAGAATTAAACTCATGCGATGTATGACAATTTAAATAATACAATTTTTATAATGTAATATATATTCATCATTAAATAAATAAATAGGTAGTCGTAACTTGAAACTAAAAAACTGACAAAAATTTCAATTTCTAGTTTTAAGAAATTAAATAATGATATTAATATTATTAAATTTTAATAAATTAATTATTTTTAAATTCTTAAATTGCTACTTTTAAGGAATTAAATAATAATGATAATATTAAGTTTATTATAATTAATTATTTTTAATAGTTTAATATTATATTGCAATTAGTGTTTGAATAATATTTGTAATTTTTTTTATTAATTAATTTCATATTTAAATATTATTTGATTCTAATTATTTATTTAATTTATTTTAAAATTATAATTGTTATTTAGCATTTACGTGTCAAAGTCTAAAATAATTTTTTATATTTCTTTAGTATATATATATATATAGATGGATAGATATAGATTTAGATAGATAGATATATGTATTTCGTAGTGCATGTTTGCTGTTGCTAGTCTTTCCAATTTGCGATACTTTTAATCACAAAATATGGGCCGACCATATTTTTTTAAGTAAAGTTGTTGGAAGAAACGTAACGTTTCTTACTTCGAGGTAAGTGGAGGATAAACCAAAAATCAAATAAAAGTAGATACGATTACGTTAACGGATATTATTTTATTTTATTTTTTATTCCCGGAGTATATATAACAGTAATTTATATTATGAACTACGTAGTAAATTGATATTTATGTGTTTAGTACCGTATATTTTTCGGTGACATTTATCTAGTGTTAATTAAAATAAAGATACTATTACATTTACTAACAACAAATGCGCATAAATAAATTAAGTTACAATATAAAATGATACATCACGATGAGCTATGACCTTATGACAACCGAAAAACCATTATCATAAGTACCAACGACTATTTCAACATTTTCGTGAAAAAGTAAGAATATATTCTTCTATTATTTCATAAATAACAGAAAGAATTATGATGCATTTCAAAGTTAAGACTTGAGGCTAAAAAATATTCTAAACTAATTAGTTCACTGCACATGAATTTGGTGCAACAAGACTACGATTTAAGATTAACTCTCCTTTATATCTTGACCTTTGTCTGATTTTAATTCGAAAAGTTCAAATAAAGTATACTTCATTCTCCAGTGGTTTAAATTTTGAGAAATGATAAATCTACCAAACTTTTTGATAAATTCATTAAAACTACGCACGCATCATGTGGGTGTACAGTAGTATATATTATAAGTTTTTAATGCACAAATTTAATAAATTTATCAAAAAAATCAACTGTGCAGTTAACTGCATAAATGTTACGTGCTACTGTATTAAATTAGAAATAAAAGGTAAATGTATATGATATTAAAGATGTAGGAACTGAAAGTGTAAATTCTTTATAAAAATATCTTCTACTTAATTTGTGTGCAATCAACTACACATATTACATTCCTTGAATGCAAATGTTTTATCGTGTTGTTTTAAATAAGACAAATCTACCAGAGGGGGTAACTGATCTGTGCAACTAGTAGAGATAAAATGAAGGGGTTATTTTTGTGTAAATATTATGAATTTAATTAGAAGTAAGAAATGTAATGTAATATTTTTCATAAAAGTAGCACCTGAAATACCTAAGGTCCGTTAGATTGTATTTTATCACTGGACGTAAAATTTTATAGCCTATATGGACAATGAAAACTTGTTAACATTTCTTACTTTCATATGAATACTGCATTAGTCTCTGTGTTACAATTATCTGTCTGTCCCTTTGAATCATTATTTTATGTGATAATTTTCTTCTTATATATCTTTGTACTCTTGTTTGATTCAGTGAAGGCGTTAAACAAAGCACGATTAGAAGCAAATGTGAGAATGAAAGGAGATCAAAGCTATCGAAACAAGTGGCCAAGCCCGTTTGCAATCGTGTGTGGAATACTACTTTTGCTTTCATTTTTTAGATATGTATTCTCACCTATGAAATGGTTGGCCCTCGGAGCTGTCTCTGTCGGCATCATTCCTTTAATATTGAAAACTATTGGATCACTACGCAACTTTAGAATAGATATCAATGTTCTCATGCTCATTGCAGGTACATTATATCACATCTTCATTTGCATTATACATTTGTATTTATGAATAAGAGAATGAGTATCAGACATATTTTAACCAGTTTATATTTGCAGTTGGAGGATCAATATTCCTTAAGGATTACTGGGAAGCGGGCACAATCGTGTTCTTATTGAATATAGCAGAATGGCTCGAGAGAAGGGCAAGTCACAAGGTAAACTTGTAGTATTAAGTTCAAGGAGATTTTGCTTTATATATTATATAGATAGATAAATCCTGATGTTAGAAAACGGGTCGTGGAATTTTGAATATAGGCGACTGCTGTAATGTCATCATTGATGAACATAGCTCCTCAGAAGGCTGTGTTAGCTGACACTGGTGAAGAAGTCAACGCTAACGAAGTCAAGGTCAATACAAGACTTGCTGTTAAGGCTGGGACCATGATCCCAATTGATGGATTAGTTGTGGAAGGGAATTGTGAAGTCGATGAGAAAGCTCTAACTGGTGAATCCTTTCCTGTGTCTAAACAAGTGGATTCCATTGTTTGGGCAGGCACAGTTAATTTAAATGGTATGAAAATTTTACTTAATAAGTCATGTTTTAGATATATATAATATAATCTCATGAAATTTTAAACTTCTTCCATTATAAAGAAATGTACTTTTGAATTTTGTTAGAGGCAGAAAAGTAGTCGGGCTGGTTGGGTAAAACACTTAATAAATATAATGATTTTGAGGAGTTCCAATGGTACAGTCGGTTTGGACTGACGAGACCGACGGTATTAGCATGGTCTCGTGAGTTGTTACGTCGGTTGGGGTTCGGTCGGTTTACCGACAATCCTTCGGCCATTTTATTATTTTTTTTCTTTTCTTTTCTTATTTGTTTTTTGTCCAACGATTACCACATTCAAGTTTTTGAATTTCAAAAATTGGGTCAAACAACCATTTCCAAAAACAAACAAAAATTAATTAATTTTTTTATTATTTATTTAGTTTCCCTATTAATTCATACACAACTACTCCTATATATATAAACACTCCAAAAACTTTGTTTATTTAGTGTGTTTTTTTTATTGTAATGTTTATTTTAAGGAAATATAATGTTTTTATTTTAAATATTGTGTTTTAAATATGTTAATTAAATAGTGAAAAAAAAACTGACCGGTAACCATTGACACGGGTAGTCAGTTATTAGTCAGTTTCAGTCAGTTTTGAGAAAAGCTGACGTGGTGCTGAGTTGGCAAAAAGTGACCAGTCGATTTTCAGTCACGATTGAGAGTGCTCTTAAGAGGTTCTACGTATTAATGGTATATAACATACAACTTTCGACCCATTTCACCGTTTCATTTCTTAAATAACTTTTTTTTTTGACACGTTTGACCACTTGGTTAGTGATAAAAACTATCCAGTATTGACCCATTCATGCAATAGGTCGAAATGGCCATCCTTAAATTTCACGATCAACTATTCAACCCTGAAACAAATTTTACGTTTGACCACTTGGTTACAGAAAACTCTTGCTGAAATTATTTATTTACATAGTCTATGTTAAATTTTTTATTTGAACAGTCGTTTAACCTTTAAAGCAAAGTCTAGTCGGTCCTTTTAGTTTGACTCATTTTTTTTGCAGGTTATATTAGTGTTAAAACTACTGCTCTAGCTGAAGCTTGTGTAGTGGCAAGAATGGCAAAGCTGGTCGAGGAGGCTCAAAATAACAAATCAAAAACTCAGAGATACGTAGACAAAATCGCCAAGTATTACACCCCAGGTAAAATTCAGTTTGTAACTCTAATGTTTCTACTTCCGGTTTGCAATAAAGGAGCGAAGTTTGCTGACATCACTTGTGTTCTCGTGCCTTCACAGTTGTTTGTGTAGTAGCCGCATGCTTGGCTGCAATACCAGCTGCTCTGCGAGTGCACGATCTTGAAAAATGGTGTCACTTGGCATTGGTTGTACTGGTAAGTGCATGTCCATGTGCACTTATCTTGTCTACACCCGTTGCGGCATCTTGTGCACTGTCAAAAGCAGCTAAATCTGGACTTCTAGTTAAAGGCGCGGAATACCTTGAGATACTTTCTACAGTTAAATTCATTTGCTTTGACAAAACTGGTACTATCACTAAAGGAGAGTTCTCTGTCTCAAACTTCGATCCACTCATTGACAATGACAAATTGCTCTACTGGTAAATCATTAATTAACTCACTCTTTCATTTACTTACTAGTAGATGTGGCAAAATGGGTGGGTTAGGTTGAGATGTGTTGACTTTTTGTTCAAACATCTAAGGGTGTGTTTAGTTGTGGAAAATTTTCCATCTCTAATTTTCTAAAATTGAGAAGAGTTTTCATTCTCTAGAAAAGTGTTGGAAATTTGGAATATGTGTTCAAATTTATTGCATTTTCCATTTTAGAGAACTAGTTAAGCTTGAAAGGTTTTGGAAAATTTTAGAAAAGCGGAGGGAGTGTTATAAAGAAAAAAGTGGAAAAGTGGAAATCATCGTTTTCCATCTCCTAGTTATAACATAAGTTTTTATGTAAATAGCTAGTAGCTAGTGTGTCAGATTTGATTACGAAAATCTAATTATTTCAATAATCATGAGATGATATTATAATAAAATTATTTACATTTTCAGGGTTTCAAGCATAGAGAGCAAGTCTAGTCATCCAATGGCTGCAGCACTTGTAGAGTACGCACAGTCTCGTTCAGTTGAACCACAACCAGACAATGTGGAGGAATTTAAAAATTTTCCTGGAGAAGGAATTTATGGGAAGATCGATGGACAAGATGTTTATATTGGAAACAAAAGGATCGCCATTAGAGCTGGCTGTTCACAAGGTCAGATAAAATACCATGTTTCAAATGTCATGTTACTTCCATTATTTCTGTTTTCTAACTTGATTTATAAACTATTTTTACTTTTTAGTTCCAAGAAATGCAAGTGAAAATAATGAAGGGAAGTCTGTTGGGTACATATATTTGGGGTCTACACCTGCTGGAACCTTTAGTCTCTCTGATTCATGTAGAATTGGAGTGATGGAAGCACTTGAAGAACTCAAATCAATGGGGATTAAAACAGCTATGCTTACAGGAGACAGTCAAGCTGCAGCCAATTATGCACAAAATCAGGTGAAGATCAAACTTCTTTGCTCTAAAATTTTCACTTTTGCATACATGTGGTAAGATGGGTGAGCGGGGAAGCTGAATAAAGTTCACAAACTGTTTGGGTTGTAATGGGTAATTTTTTTGTTTGGGTTGGGTTAACCTGCGTACAATTCTTGTCCACTTTTTAAACTCTCCTTAAAGGAAATTTATGTGTTATAAGAACAATATTAGTGTAAGTCTTCAAATAAACCAATGTAGGAGGTTGTATGCAATAACTGAGTGTTTGATCTTTTCCCCTGTGGCTAAGTTATTTGAACTGGTCCGTATGAGATAATACACAACCCATATCTACCCATTCATAAGTTAGACAGTCAAAAATGCTACATCTAATTTCTTTGCTTCTGAGCTTAATTTCAGCTTGTAATAAATATAGGCTTCGTTATCATAATTGACAAATTAAATATTTATATAAAATTTGTAAAAGGTGGACAAAAAAGCGAGTAGGTCTCAACCCAACCCAGTTTGACTTGTTACCCAACTCACCAACCCACCTATTTAGCAACTTCTACTCAACATTTATTTATTTATTTATTTGTGCTTAATTGGGGCTTGATTATGCAGTTAGGAGGTGCACTAGAGGTGGTTCATGCAGAACTTCTACCTCAAGATAAAGCCAAAATCATCAAAGAATTTCAAAAGGAATCCACAACAGCCATGGTTGGAGATGGGCTCAATGATGCACCTGCTTTAGCCACCGCAGATATTGGTATCTCCATGGGCGTTTCTGGGTCAGCATTAGCAAACGAAACTGGACATGTGATACTAATGTCAAACGATATCAGGAAAATCCCAGTAGCCGTGAGGCTCGCTAGAAAAACCCGCAGAAAAATATTTGAAAACATCTTTATCGCTGTTATCCCCAAGGCTGCTATAATTGCACTGGCTATTGCGGGCCACCCCCTGGTTTGGGCTGCAGTTCTTGCTGATGTTGGAACCTGTCTAATTGTGATTTCGAACAGTATGCTTCTATTACGAGGTACAACCTCACAAAGCATGAATAAACATTCACACAATTATGCACATTGCGCTTCTGGTTCAACAGTTCAAAACAAGTGTTCGGATGTCGGTAAAAAGCCCGGTGGTTGTTGTGGTGATAATGTACAAGAGATGAAGCACTTGGTACAAGCGACTAAACAGGATAGTTGCTGTGCACATGATGATGATCATAATGATAGTTGTTGTGCTGTTGATGATCATGTACACGATGTGGATCACTGCATACAAGAAACAAAAGACAACTGTTGTGATTATGATGCTCACGAGGTCCATGAGTCAAAGCACGTGGTACTACCAGAAAAAGTGAAAGAAAAACAAGGATGTTGTGATCATGAAGATGACGACGAAATTCATGAAGTAAATCACGCCACACAAGAAACCAAATGCAGTAAAGATTCGGAATCACAGAGTTGCGGGAATTCGGCTAAAAAGATAGGTGATTGCAGTCGTGACCAAACAAACCATGAGAAACCACATTGTCATTCAAACGTGGACACGAAAAAGCAGGATAACCATCATCACCATCATCATAATGATGATCATGGTCATCATCATCATCATCCGAAAGAATTTATCACAGGGGAGGAGTTGGGGAAAGCAGTGAATAACTGTTGCAGGAGCCATGGTTTGAAAAAGAGGAATGTAAGTGGATGCTGCAAAAGCTTTGTTAGTTACAAATGCTGCGGGCCTCAATATTTCGGACGTGGATTCAACCGAAAAGGATATTTAACAGAAATTGTGATCGAGTAATGGTGCAAAGTCTATACTCTACAATTTCTGAAGATTAGCTACTTTGGTATAGGTTATGGGAAATTAAACTTAAACAGATTTGAAGTTGTTGGCTTTTGTGGTGGAGTAACTATGTAGACTTGTGTAGCTGTTATGATTGTTGTAGTGGGATTAAATGTAGATAAGTAAAGTGTTACGAAAAGACGTTACGTATAAGATTGGAACTTCTGTTGCCATTTTGGGATATATCATCAATTAAAAGATGCACAATTAGCCAAAATGATCAATATAATGCAGTACAGAGTAATTTGAGAAAGATGATTATTATTAGCTTGATCAGACCAAGAGGAAAAGCAACAATCATGTCTGATATACTAAGGGGCCAGCCATTCACAAAATACTTACAAATTACTTCTTCGTTGCATTTTCAACCTTTAAATGCTTAAACATCAATGCAATCTCAAGTTACCTTGTAAATGCTTTTATACCAATGCAATCTCAACAATATGAAAGTAGAGTACATCAAACCATAAACCCATGATTTACAGACACATAATCATAGTTGTTACACTCGAGTCAAGTTAAAAATTCAAAACAAAGGCGACTCAAACCCCCGGCTCTTAAATTAGTTTGACTCTTACAAGTCATTTGTTGACTCTTCCGAGTCGTGTGTGACTCTTCTGAGTCTTGTGTGACTTTTACGAGTTAGAAAATTAGACAAACTTTTAGTATAATTTAATGCAAATAATAAAAAGGACAAAATAGAAAAAGAAATGACTATAAAAGCCCAAATAATGCTACGGGTATTTCTGAGTCTGAAGAGCAACTTCGGTCTGAGCCGTCGTCTATCGAGTATTATTAGTCCCATGTTAATTTAAATCCTAGTCTCCCTCCACTATTGATTTCAGGCGAGAACCAAAATCTTTTTCAGAATGCATGAGGTACGGGAAATAATAGGAGATTGAAGTCTTTTGACAATTCTTTTAGCAGCTCTTTACTGTTGGATCACAGTAATCTCTCTACTCATAAGGAAGAATCTGTTATAGATCGCCGAAACAGGTAAACTTACTATTTTTGTGTGAAAAGATTCAGAATGACGCAATTTTGGTGGTGTTATCAAGTTTGTTAACGTTTAAGGGGATGTGTAGGTACGTGCCTTCGCGTCTTGAAAAATCAAAGAAGCCATTGTGAAGGCAGTGTAACCATCGACCAGCACCTATGCAGATATTGAGTCGTTGAACCCAAGAAAGCGGAGTACCAAGTTTATGTAGATGATCTTCAAGTTTTCCATTCAGCATATAATCATATACTAGAGTCATTTCGTTACCATAATTACAGTAACCAATCAAAGACACAAGATGACAGTGGCATAACAAAAGATTAATATGTTTTAAAACAATAAAAATGGATTTCATGCCCGTCATCAGCCAGCAACCAAGTTCTTTCAATTTGAATTTGTTATTTTATTATGTTAGAGTTTATAAACATAAGTTTTTGCTAAAAAGATATAGCAAGTAGATTGGATTGAGTCTTTTTAACTAAATTGAACTAAAAAAACTTGAGATAAACAAGAGGTTGAGTGAGTTTGCTCTCTCATCTTTGTCCATGCTCATACGTCCAACGCTCATGAAGTGTTTTGTTTAAGGTTTGTCCGTCCGTTACTTGTGAGAAGCACATATTCGTTCGAGACTCACCAAAACTTCTTCACTTGATGGTCTATCCTTAGGTTTGTATGCAAGACATCTTACTGCAAGTGTAACACATTCGAAAACACCTTCTTCAGGGTAATTGAACATACATGGATCCACTATTTCTTTTAGCTTTCTTCTTTTTTTCAAGATTAGACTTGTCCAATGTGTCAAATCCTGTGGCTCGTAGCGCCGCATAATGTCTACCCCCGTTTGCCCTGTTATAGTTTCTAGCAACAACGCTCCAAAACAATAGATGTTACTTTTCACACTCAGATGGCCTGTAAAATTCTTAGTGTATCAATCACAATCAATGAAGCTACGTATGGAAGATCATTGTTGTTATAGAACAATTTCTACATGAACAACCTATAATACGGCTGATGCTTAAACCTCAGTGATATGATGTTAACTTACCGGTGCATATGTACTCTGGGGCAATAATACCTCCGGTGCACATAACACGTGTAGTAACATGTGTTTTTCCAAGTTCAGGGCCAAATCTTGCCAATCTAAAATCTCCGAGTTTTGCATCAAATTTCTGAAATAAGGAATAGTCTAATTAAGTAAACGTAAAGTATGTTTTGAATTCCAGTTGCATAAAAACCAATTAGTATATATAGATCTAAATCGTCTGACCGCCCAACATATATAAATCTTTAGTGCACCTGATTCAACAATATACTAGAGCTTTTAACATCATGGTATATGATTTGCTCTTTTGATGAATGCAAGTAAGTGAGTCCACGGGCTACCCCTATCAGTATGATGAGTCGTTTTCCCCAAGATAGTGGTGTAGCGATAAGACGTGGATCTGCAAAAACTTATTCACTTCATTGAATTTGGAACATTTCAAATCTAGCGGAAAGATAACCTGATGATAGTTTAAGCTAGAAAGATTAGAGTGTAGCTTACTGTTATATAAAAAGCGATCAAAACTTCGATTTTGCATGTACTCATAAACAAGCAAATATTCATGTTCATCACTGCAGTATCCCAAGAGACTAATAATATTGGAATGAGCCAACCTTCCTAAGAAGCTCACCTCTGCCTGAACTCACAAAAATTTAATTAAGTTGGACATTGGAATTAATTAAAGAGATTAAAAAAGAAAGCACTTAATGTATTCAATTAAGTGGTACCTTATATATATATACTTAGTACTTACTAGCCATTCAGCATGTCCTTGAGAGCTTGAGGTGCAACGCCTTTTAACAGCAACAGGAATTCCAACACCACAACTTGAAGGAGCGAAAGTTTTCTGATTAACCCAACCTAAGAACTCCTTTCCGAAAGCTCCCTCACCCAAGAGCAAATCTGGACTAAAGTTACTTGTAGCTCTTTCTAAATCAGCGAAAGTATATACTTTCAAACATGGATTAGGAATTCTGAAATCTGAGGGAACTTTGCTGCTGTCCAGAAACCTACTGCTAGCACTTCTACTCTCACCATTGCTATTACTTGGTATCTTCTGATCTTTATTCGCTGAAATAGAAGGAGAAAAATAGATTATGTATGTAATGGCTCTTATAACTTTTTCATGGATGTTCTGCTTTTATGTTTATGCTAGAATGAGAGACACAAATTAACTTTAAGATCGAATTCGATATGAGCTTGAAGAAATACCAGAGTTCTCTTGGTTCGAGGGGAATGGAATCATATCAACTATTTTACCAAATATTGTTCTTATTCCAGGTTTTAGTGAGTTATTGACTTTCTCTTGTAAGGTCAATACTGACTCAAGACAGACCATAACCTCAGCCATCGTGGGACGCTGCTTTGGGTGGTTATGCAAACATCTCTTTGAAATTTGAACAAAATCCTTCAAACATTTTTGAGATATTTGATCCCTTATATCACAATCAACGATATTCCTTAAATTGCCTTCATTGATAGAATCTTGAGCCCATGGAGCTAGACCCCATTGATCCTCATCAAGACTTCTATCCACTGCACGTTTCCTACACAACACTTCGAACAATACTACCCCAAAAGCATACACGTCAGATTTTCTTGTCAGCCTTCCCGTTGTGAAGTAATTTGGATCCAGATACCCATAAGTGCCTTTAACAAGTGTATTGACATATGTCCATGGCTGATTCGTAGGACCTATCTTTGACAACCCAAAGTCCGATATTTTTGCTGCCCAGCTTTCATTCAGTAAAATATTAGAACTCTTGACATCACGATGAATAACACCAAATTCAATCCCTGTACCAGTGTGAAGGTAGTGTAACCCACGACCAGCACCTATGCATAAATTAAGTCGTTGAACCCAAAAAAGCGGAGTACCAAGTTTATGTAGATGATCTTCAAGTGTTCCATTCGGCATATATTCATATATTAGAATCATCTCGTTACCATAATTACAATAACCAATCAAAGACACAAGATGACAGTGACGCAACTTAGAAAGCATTTTAACTTCCGCCCAAAATTCTGTTGCCCCTTGACTTGACATAGAATCCAAACGTTTAATGGCAGCGACAACATTTGATCCATTATTTACTATGTTACCTTTATAAACTTTCCCAAAACCTCCACTGCCAATTACTAGTGATTCGTTAAAGTTGTCGGTTGCAAACAAAATCTCAGGAAAATCGAATACACGACATTGTGGTGACCAATTTACCGAGGCAGAGGAGGTAGAAGACATAATTATTCATTAATGAATGAAGAAGTTCAAATCGAAAAGGTTTATCCATAGATGAAATAATAATATTAGAGGTTCATATTCAACTTAACAAATGATATGGACCCCTGAGGTTGACATATAGATTGACTACAGATTTATAAGTCCAAAAAAGACTAAACGTATACAGTATGCTGAGTAGCAATGTAGCATATACACGACCAAGGTCTGATTATTATTATTATTAAATGGTTTATCTTGGGTGGGGTTTAAAGGGATGGTAGTTTAAAGAGGGAAAGATGGCAGATGATTTCACTTTCGATTTTTGTGATTTACATGTTCACTGCATCATAAACATAAACGTACATTACATCGTAATAATATTACTTTTTACCCTTATAAAGTTGACTACGTCATATTATAACTCTCAGCCCCTCAACTGGATTCTTATATCTTTGTCAAAAGTTTCATCTCATAAAAGATGTCAGATGCTTAGAGTCTTAGATGTGAATGAAATAAAGTCATTTTTTTCTTTTTTAATTAATTTTACTCATAGAAATCTCTAACAGCCTAATTCGTTATCATTATCTTACAATTAAATTATATTTTGAATGATATAATTATATTTTGATAATGATCATCTCATTTGTGTTAGTAATTAAATGAACAACGATTATGAATAAAATAAACAAACAATGATGGGATGGATTCATAGGGAAGCTCCAATTTCTGAAGAAGGAGGGAAGCAAATCTCAGCCCTTGATTTCATCATTTATAACATTCATTCCAGATGAATGTTAACTCATATTTTGTTATTATACATCCATGATGTTACTTAACATCATTTCTTGATAAATTTTTAGTGATAACACTCACCCATAAATGGTATAATCAGTGTATAATAACATATATGACTTAATATTTATCATAAATTAATGTTTTAAGAATATTAAATTGAAATTTTGACTAACATTCATCACAAATGAATGATAAATGTCGATTTTGAGAGTTTTATGTTTAAAACATAAAATTATAACAACATTATTTGATTAAATGATGTATATAATCAATTCATTTATATTTCAAGCTTTAATTTGATGAATCTTGCTTGAAAATTATGTTTTGATGGTAAATGGGTATTTGTTTCCATCCTTCCCTATTTTTCCCACCCTATATATATATATATATATATATATATATATATATAAATATAGGTATCTTACTAAAATATATCAACTTCATGAATAGCTGTGATCGTTAGTAACATGGTGCCTGTTACAAAAAATGACCATTACAAAAATTAAACTGAAATCGATTTGATAAAAAGGTATCAATTTTTATCATAAAAGATCAAGCACATCTTTTAACTATTTAATATGTGTTTAATTTTAAGTAGTTAGAGGTGAGTTCAAATAAAAATAATAAAAAAATAAAGAATAAAAGAGCCAATAGAATCACTCCAATTTATACAAAAGGGAAATTCTAAATTGACACCCTAATATCTCTGAATGTACAACTCTGTGTGAGTGTATGTGGATGCGTGTCAGTCCCATCATCCCTTATATTGTGTGTATGTGTTAGTCACATCACCCATAAGTGTGTTCAAACAGTATGCCCCTGTACAAAAACTCATTTCCACTTTAAGTTTTAAAATTAAATATCTTACAAACTGTAAGTCAATAAACTATAAAAATTACATATTCGGAATCAGCATTTTGTATGTTTAATTAGAGATCTCTCAAGCTATACTTCTGACGATTTTTTTTTCTTTTTCTTACCGGGTATTAAAATATAATCACATGTGAATTATGATAAAAAAAATTAAAATTGGTACACGATTATTAATTCACGATATACTTTTATTAATACATGATTACAACTTAATATTTATCCACATGAATATTATAAATAAAATTTTAGAAATTATGTTTGTTTTAAGCAAAAATCACATATGATTGCTAGTTTGATATTTAATCATATATGATTTGACATATAATCACATATGATTTGGTATATAATCACATGTTATTTTCAATTAAAAATTGATCTTTGATAATTAACTTACTGATATATGATAATCCATATATGATTATTATTTAAAATCACATGTGATTGGAGATATAATCGCGCATGATTATTATTTAGTGTTTAAATCACATGTGATTTAACATTACGAACTTTTAAAACCCGTTAAAAATAGAAAAAAAATAATTCGTCGAAAGTATATCATGTGAGATCTCTAATTAAAGATAAAATGAAGCTGATTCTAATAGTGTAATTTTTATAATTTATTGATATACGGTGTGTGAGATATTTATTTATTTTTTAAAAAATGTGAAAATGAGTATTTAAAATGAAACAATTCTATTAATTATTTTATTTTTCAATTTTTTAACATCGTTTTTTGAACTTTCCTCTCAGTAGGTAAGCCCAAATTAATCCGCACCTACGAGTCCAAGCGTAGTAACTCAAATTTGTATTTGTCTAGTGTACGAGTCTGCAAGGAGATCCGAGATTTATATTTATTTTTCTATAAAACCGAAAAAACTCCATTCTATAAAGTAAGTTTCATCAATACCTCACATTTTCTTTTGAAAATAACTCTTGTAATAACACTTGTAGGTAACCAATGTCCACTTGCCCCACCTTCCTTGACGTAAACCTGTTGGATGATGATTCATTATTATTTTTTTGTCGTTGTAATAGTATATTTCTATTAAATACGGGGTTATCAAAATAACAATATAAGATTTTCAAACAATTTGTATATCGACCGAAAGGACCTTTGACTATGGACTTGTTATGTTTTTCATTTTTATATGATTTTGTTACACTCAATAATAACTTAAAACAACTTATTTATACTAGCAACCATGCTTTTAACTAAAAGAAAATGTGACGTATACATAAGTTTTTGCAAAAAAGATATAGCAAGTGGATTGGATTGAGTATTTTTTACTAAATTGAACTAAAAAACTTGAGATAGAAACAAGAGGTTGAGTGTGCTCTCTCATCTTTGTCAATGACTCATGCTCATTACAAACCATTTAATGGATTATATGAATTCCCTTTTTAACAGAAAAATCTTTTTTGTCAAATTTCTTGCTTGTCCTTTTCCACCTTTTCTGGCATAATTTACAATATATATATATATATATATATTTACTACATACAACTCCAAAAACCAAACATCAAATATCAAAGCCCCCACCTTACTTCATTTTCAACACCCTTTTATCATTTCTCTCTCTGATCACACTTCATCGTCATCATTAACAGTTTAAAACCTACTCAAAAGAATCTAGGGTTTCAAGAATTTGGTACCCAGGTGAGAATTTTCTCTCTGTACATGTTTTTTTCAAAATTTGGTCAAAATGATTGTTTTTCTTCTTCTTCTTTTTAGTGTTCTTTCAGTTTACAGCTAAAATATCCTTTTGTTTGCTTCTTCTTTTTTTTTTTTTTTTTTTTTTTTTTTCATTTTTCAAATATTGCATGCCTTTTCAGATGGGTCTTTGTCAAAAACTAGTTTTTATTGATAAAGTTTGTATCTTTGTGCTTGTTTGCATAAGCTTTCTTTTTTGGTAAACACTTTTCATATAGAAAATTACTTAGCTAACATAATTGGGTACCTCAAATCTAAACATAGAGAAATTTGATACACTATAATGAACAGCAGCAAATTAACAAAAACGTATGCAGAAAGTTGTCTTCTTCATATTGCTCTGCGAATAGGCCTGAATTCACATGGTTTATGCGAAATTTTATATTTTATGCGAATTTTTTTATTTTATGCCAAATTAATTTTCGCCTTTTCATATGGTTCCTTGCTAATTTGGAGAATTTGATGTAGGTGATTGTCAGAAACTAGTGTTTCTTGATTGATAAAGTTTGCATCTTTTTGTTTGGTTGCGTACTTAACTGTAAATACTACTGCATCCTTCAATAGCTGCAACACAAAAATGAAGCTTTATTTAGATTTGTGAAAAAAGGTGAAATCTTTACAGAATATTGTTAATAACAACACAAACCCAAGGGTTTTTGTTAAATTGAAGAATTTGAAGTTGGCAATGTTAAAGACTAGTGTTGATTGATAAAGTTTGTTACTTTCATACATTGCGATTGTTTGCTTAGGGGTTTTGGTTAACCTTAAAATAAAGCATGATTCTGTATTTTGGTTGATTTTGTTTGTGGAGTAATTAAGCTTGTTGTTAAGTTTGGTTGGTTTTTGTTTTCTTATGTAGATACTTTTATATGCTAAGAAAATGAAGCTAATGAAATGGGTATAAGTCAACCAAGGCAAATGGTCGCTTATTCAATAGAGTTTCATGTGTTTTCTTTCGTTTTTTTATTATAATTTCTTGATGACTTGAAATAGATAAGAGTTGATTCTTATCTTCTTATGTGAATCTGTGTATTTGTCCTTTATGAGGCAACATAAATCATACTTTAATGGTTTGGCTAGATGCAGCCTCCTCACCTATTTATCAGAAACCACCGCCTAATCGGTCAATGAAGATGATTTAGTACACTAGCTACATGTGATTCTCTGAATAGATTCCATGCTACATGGCATAATTTTTTGCAAACCTTTCCTTCTAATTTGATTATTTCTTTTTCAGAAAACTAGCAAATGGTGAACTTTTTAACTGATATAATATCAAGTTGCTAAAACAGGAGTAGGGTTAAAATGGCGACTGAAAGCCCGATTCGAATAATTGAAGCAAGCAGAAAATGGGGATCTGCAAATATGGGAAGTGAGGATTTGGGTTTAGTCATAAAGGGACAAAGATTCAAAGGAAGAATGAGTACCCCACCTAATAGAAGTGGAAGTGCACCTCCAAGTACTGAAGGTTCATTTGCAGCCATTGAAAACCTCCTGTTTAGGCAAAATGTTACTGCTGATGCTAGTTTATCAAGCCCAAATAATGGTACGGGTATTTCCGAGTCTGAAGAGCAACTTCGGTCTGACCCATCGTATATCGAATATTATTGGTCCCATGTTAATTTGAATCCTAGGCTCCCTCCACCATTGATTTCAGACGAGAACCGAAACCTTTTCCGGGATGCACGAGGGACTGGAAATAGTAGGAGATTGACGTCTTTTGATGATTCTTATAGCAGCTCTTTACGGTTGGATCACAGTAATCTCTCTACTCATAAGGAAGAATCCGACGATGATAGATCGCCGAAACAGGTAAACTTATTATTTTTGTGTGAAAAGATTCAGAATAATGCAATTTTGGTGGTGTTATCAAGTTTGTTAAAGTTTAAGGTGATGTATGAATATGCCTTTGCGTCAACATCAATATACGAATAAGAATACGATAACCATTGAATCCATGCTGAATCCATGCGTAGTTATGTATTTTTACCGTTATCTAAATTAGTTAGTTTCCTTACAACTTCACCCTTGTTTCTTGAAACCTATTTGTGTTATCTCAATAATCAGTTTGACACATTCGAACTGAAACATAACTCGATTCAGTTCATTCAAAATGGGTCAAATTTGCTATCTGCACTGAAATATTAGACATTACTTGGATAAATTACGCACGTGCATATTGTGGATATAAAGGCAATGTATATTTCCGTACAGGGAGATCTTCCTCAAGGTCAGTCACCTGCATATAGTCAGTCTCGCTTGTTGAGACATGAGCCAAATGATGAAGCAGATAACCATGATGACCACGGCCCGACAACCACCACCATTTCAAGTTCATCATCTGTCGATGGTAGAGGGGGCAATTTGGTAATCAATCCACCTGTGAACCGGAGTTTAAATAATCGTCCAGAAAACGTTGATTCAATTAGTGGTGTTACTGATGCTAATATTTCTGGTATAAGAAATCAATTAGTTGCTCTTAATATATCCAATTTTCCAAACTTTGGAAGTGAAAGAAATCAAAGAAATCCATTTCCCATTCATGCTGCTCGGCCTCAAATTGTCTCATTACCTCAAACATATGTTGGCTTGAATCAATTTCTTCAAAATCCTACCAATTTTTCTTCCGAGGTACAACCAACACTGCAATCCTCTGGTTTCACCCTGCCACATTATGTAACGGATCCAACATATACGACTTCTGGGACCCACGTTTACCCGAATATGATGCCTGCTGGATATCTACCCCAACATTTTAACAATTACTATGTTTACAACCCATCTCCTATTTCACCGTATGCAACTGGATATCTCTCTAACAGTACTTTCCCAAAGCCTTTTAGTAGCGCCTCTCCAAGCTTTAATGGTCACAGCCAAACTCCCGGAGTCAATTTTCAACATTTTAATCATTTCTATGGACATCTCGGGATACCCATATCGGTGGCGGAACAAAAGCTACAATCTTTGGGAGGTGTGGGCCAATTTAATATGAATTCGAGAAGAATAGGTACTGCAAATCCTTACTATTTGGGGAGCCCGACAAATTCGGATTTCTTGCGTTTTCCGACTTCACCTTTTGCTACTCCACTAATGCCAGGATCTCCGATAGGTGTGGGGAATTTCCCTGGAAGGAGAAATGAAGGTGGGTATGGTGGATGGAAAGGTCATAATGGGAATCATGGTATTAATGATCCGAAAACGTATTCTTTTCTTGAAGAGTTGAAATCGGGTAAAGGTCGCAAGTTAGAGCTATCAGACATTTATGGACACATCGTGGAGTTCAGGCAAGTTTTACGCTAACTGTGACTCCAAACGGAGGTGGCAAAATCCACAAGTCGAATGGGTTGGGTAACTTGTCAAAATGGAATTGGATTCAAATAGGTTTTCAGTACGGGTTGGGTTGACCTGCTAATATTGTTTTGTCCATTTTCTCCATATTTTTTAAATTGTTAGTGCACTAAATATCATGCAAGTTAATCTATTTTTTTCTTAAATATAATGATTTAGGAGGCTGAGGCTATAACTCTATAAGCATTAAAAATGAATTTTCAGATAAATCTTAACCCATTTCTGTTTTAGCTAGTATTGTTCGTTATATTCATTGACCTAAATTGAGGTGTTCTCTTCTCCAAGCTATTTACGTTTTCCTTTTTTGACTTCATTCTTTACAATAATTGGTACAGTGTTGATCAGCATGGAAGTCGATTTGTTCAACAGAAGTTGGAAGTTTGTAGCAATGAGGAGAAGGAATCTGTATTTAAAGAAGTTATTCCTCATGCTTCCAAACTGATAACTGATGTTTTTGGTAATTATGTTATTCAAAAGGTGAGATGACACAAGTTTCTGCATCATTGCATCTTTTATAACATTGTAATTCTACATAGTCACTATGAGAATTTCAACGGTTGACATAGGTCAGAGAACAGATAAATGCTAACCAATTAATAATTGTCGTATATACCCTTCATTTTTGACAAACCTTGGAAATCTTGTAGACCCAAATCAGGGGGTGTTTGGATGTGCATTTAATTCATTATTGCAATTCAAAGTTGTGATAATCAGGTTTTAAGTGTTTAGGTAAAAGTGATGCAACAAAAACAAAAAAAGTTGGTGCAAAAATGACCTCCCTTTTTAATTATCCTGGGACACCCAAAAAGGAAAAGTTGCATTATTAGCTTATTTCTTGTCTTGGGAACAATTTTAGTTCTTCGAGTATGGAAGTGCCAATCAGAGGAGGGAGCTTGGGAACCAGCTAGAAGGTCAAATATTGCCTTTAAGTCTTCAGATGTATGGTTGTCGTATAATCCAAAAGGTATTATTAGTATCTATAGTAAATTACAAGTTTTTCTTTTCCCTAACTGTGTTGACACATGCATGCAGAGGTGGCAATTTTGACCCATTTACTTATTAATGAGTTGATTTGGGCTGTGATTTTTTTCTCAAATGGGTCAAATAAAAAAGTTGCGATAAGAGGAATGGGTTAAAGTAGTAGTCTCACAAACCCTTTTTTATATGCATTAAATCTCCTATTTTGTTTCCAATAAAAGACTTTAAAACGAGAAATGCTACACTTAGAAAAAAAAGATTACAAAGTTTTCATAGTTGTTCATGCGGCATATGAGTTGAACCAACGGCATTTACTTTTTTTTCTTCTCTCTCTTCACAATTTTATGCCACATGGGCTTGTAATCAAAGTTTTGTAATTTGTTTGTAACTGTAGCATTTTTTCTATTTATTGTTATTGTAATACTCCGTAGTATTGTTGTTTTTGTAATCATATGACGCATTAGGTATCTAGATTAAAAATGGAAAAAAAGTCTTTGCTGATCAGCCCAACCCAACATGAGCCATATTCAAATCGACCTGTTACCCAACCTTCCCATCTTGCCACCTCTTGCATGGTTCGAGTGTGTTCTCATTTTGTATTTAGAACCAATTTCAAAGGGTTGTGCTCTTCATCCTGCCGTGCTAAATTTGGTATAGGCCCTTGACGTCATTGAGCTAGAACAAAAAACCAAGCTTGTTAGTGAACTGGATGGACATGTTTTAAAATATGTCCGTGATCAGAATGGAAATCATGTAATACAGAAGTGTATAGAAAGTATTCCCACCGAGAACATCAAGTTCATTATATCATCTTTTCGTGGTCAAGTTGCAGCCTTGTCTAAACATCCTTATGGTTGTCGCGTCATACAGGTATGGATAATGGATTATTCTTCACTCTTGTTTTTTTTCAGTTGACAATAATTAATTTATGTTATATTTGTTTCTAATAGAGGGTATTAGAACACTCTACGGACGAACTGCACAGCCAATTTATAGTAGATGAGGTTTTGGACTCTGTTTATGATCTTGCACAAGATCAATATGGTAATTATGTCACTCAGGTTCGTGCATTCGTCTTTGATTCCAAGTTTCATGCTAATGGCTCGTATCACATTAATTAAATCACTTCGACGCTCTAAGTTAAGCTCATATAAGTGGTATTTTCATTTATTTGCGGTTGGTTTTGGTACTCGCAGTATGTGTTGGAGGGGGGGAAACCTGAGGAAAGAAGCTACATCGTACGCAAGTTGGCAGGCCATATAGTGCAACTAAGCCAACACAAATTTGCATCTAATGTTATTGAGAAATGTTTGGAATACAGTGACCCTGCTGCAATGGAAATCATGATCGAGGAGATTATTGGATATGGTGACGGAAGTGATAACTTATTGGTGAGTACGATTAAATCTTAATGTCATCATTAGTAGGAACCATGATTGACTGGCTATTGTGAACAATCGGTCTTATAACTATGTTGTTGTGATATCTTTAGGTGATGGTCAAAGACCAATTTGCAAATTATGTTGTCCAAAAGGTTCTTCAAACATGTAATGTCCAGCAACAGGAAGTGTTGCTTGGTCGTATAAAAGAACATCTAAATTCGTTGAAGAAATATACCTATGGGAAACATATTGTTGCTCGCTTTGAACAGTTATATGGTGAAGGTACGTACTAGTGAATCTTAAGAGTAAAACATGTTCAGCCTATTTACTTATAGATGGGCCGATTAGGGTGTGTGTGTGTGTGTGTTTTATTCTTTAACAGATCAAACAGGTAAAGTAATTAAATATAGCTTAAAAGGAAATATATCAAATGGGGTGAACGGGTTAAAAGTTGCCCAAATTGTATTTATAATGCTTAAACCCTCCAACTCATTTTATTTTAAAAAATATTAGTTATTATAATTAATACACTGATTAAAAAGTAGTTTAAACTATAAAGATATAGTAATTTTGGACAAATGTGTTTCAGGTCAACCTAACTGACCACACCAGAATTACCTGTTTTGAATGTGGATAGATAATTAGATCAGTATAACTTCAATTACATCCTTCTTTCCATAAAATATTACATTCAACTTTACACTTGGTCTATAAAAAATGTTTTGACTACTTGTTAGAGATCTTAATGCCATTAATAGATATTTATAAATCATGTTAGCAACCTAGTGAGCAAATAGATAACTTTGACTGGGAAGATTTCCTACAAAAGAGAATTTATGGCATGGAGCAAGAAAAAAAATTAATATTTGCCATCTTAGATTTCTTGTTACTTAACATGGATATGATCTGATCATTTAGAAGCTTTTTCATCAAGTTTCATGAGATCTCAAATTAACATAAAGATTGAATCTCTCCAAATTTTCTTTTTTCTTGTTAAATGTGACAAGCAGAACTTGAGGCATTGGGATTGTAAGTTGCAGCTGATCAGCAATCACAACCTGTATATTAGTCTTGAAGAACCAACAAAGGTACATTTCAAAGGGAAATTGTCAGATAGTACTTGACATCTCGCCAAGTGTGACAATGTTCACAACAGCCAGGTTTTCGAGTCAGTTGACATGCCTAGTGAATTATAATTTCTTATTTCCAGTTTAATGCATAAGGATTTGTGTATAGGGGTATTAGGCAGAACAGGCATCCTTCTTAGTGATGTAAATAGCTAAATTACATGTTTCGAGTTTGTCTCAGCTATTCTTTAAAAATTACCATAAAAAAAGAAAGAAAGAGAGAAACATGCTGTTGTGTGTTTTTCTTTTGTTCAAGTGTGTGAAATACACATTGTATGTTAAGTTGTAACACATGTCGGGATAGGATTTAAAACATTGGAACATGACCTAATTGACTCATAGTCATGGTCCGTGATCTAATATTGATTCTAAAAACTTGCTAAACATACTATCTATTTCTCTGGTATTTTAGTCACAATCATTAATAGTAAGATTACAACTCTGGGACACCGAACAAATTCCCTGGGATGGCTATAACTCGCATGATATAGACCACGAAAAAGATGTAGGTGAACCACAATGAGAAACATACTTGCTCAATTAGCATGCATATAACAGAGCAACCGTTACAAGTTCAAATTCTCTCAGCTATAAGATATAGGAGACAACTAAATAAGTTAGTCACCGGATTCCTTCACTCAGGTGAGATGTTACTGTTGATAATTTGGTGATGGTTCAAAGTCCAATTCTTGCTGGTAACAAATTTTAAACATATCAAAGGTATCCTTCCAAATCAATTTAAATACTACTGAAAACAGGTACAATGGTTTTCCCGGTAGAACAATCTGAGTACTTAATGGTGCAAAACTTAATAATAATGAATTGCCGTTTGGCTTAGGTACACTATTGAGTATTTCAGGTAACTAAAAAAGGTACAAACCAAGGAAGTTAAATAATGGTGAACCTAAAACTAGCTAAGAAAATACTTATTTTAAGAATAACTCACAAGTCCCCGACTTGATGAAGCAAAACTTGTTGTCCACAAAGGAAGGTCGTTAATCAACATTCACTACAATAAAGGCATCGTAACTATGAAATTACCCTTATCGTCGATTATAGCCTCTGGAGCTAACTCTACAATTTTTTGTTGAAGGGGAATTAACTCTACATTCTCTTACAGGCATGCAAGTTTTTGAGTTGTATTTCATTGCTTATGGAGACTCAAAAAAGTGTTATCTAACAGAAAGTGAAGATTCTCTTATCTGATGTCACCATCCTCTTTGCCGGAGCAGTACCAACAACTCTCTCCAGCTGAACAGAAGAACAAGTAAAAAGAAATTTACTTATGAATGGGTCGACTTGTGTCATGTTTATCTCTAATGGGTCAATCATCCTATCTACTTTTAAAGTCTCATTAAAGTTTAGCAAAGAATAAATTGTTACCCGCAGAAGATCAAAGCGAGAGAAGAGCACTGTGCAGTTCATGCTGTGTGATCCTTCAAGCATATTAACAATCTGCAGTGACACTAATTATAAATTATTTGACAAAGAGAGTATAAAACTATTTATCATAAAATTATTGGAAAGCAAGGGTAAAAGCCATGCCTCTGGGTAGAACTCTTTCCTCTCAGGAAGAGAATAGATGATCAAATTCTGAATTCCACGAATCTGTTCTCAGCAAACACGTATTAGAAATAAAGGATGTAAAGAGACCTTAGACTAGTGTATACCATAAACGAATATTTAAAGATTGATAACATAAATCAAGTTTCACTCTTTCGTTGAAAGGTGAGGTAGTGCGTTTGATTGAAAGGTGCAACTTTTGTAGTGTCGAAACAGGTCAACACACTTTCGTCTGAATTTCATTTTTTTTATTACTAAAATGTGTTAATTAATTGTCACATATGACATTCCATTGTTTCAATAAAACCCAAGTGTAATTACAATGACAATCTAATTTAAATATTTCCGAGGTTTTAAGTATTAAAAATGAACTTTGGGTGACTTTTGCCCCATTTTGACCCCTTCAATCCATTGGATATGCTTCCTTCCCAGCCGATTCTTTTTCTTTCCATTTTACCTGTTAGAGATATAGCACAACCAAACTGACATATTCTTTGTAAATAAGCAAAAATTGCCACCTCTATAGATTTACCTTGTATCTATGGTAGAAGTGGGCTCTCTCAGTGTACAGCATGATTTTCTTCTTTCCTTGAAAGAACCAAACTCGTGAACGAGATATATCACTTTGTTTTGTGTACCTAGATAATCAGACGATACATAAAACAATCTCTTGAAAACAATATAAATAGGATATAATGAAGACTTCATAACAAAATAGAAAAAAGATAATAAATGCTCACTCTCCAAGCAGACACATGGATGCATCTTGTGACTTCAAAAAGTTCCGTATCCGTACAAACTCAAAGTATGAACTAATAAAGATCATAATTCCACCCTGCATGAAATTATAATCATTTACAACAAACCCCCTAGCAGATAACGGAAGTATTTAATCAAGTTGATTATGCATTACAAAAAATTATAAAGTACCTGAACAGAATCTTTAATTTTTGGAAAGACCTACAAGAAATATGGAAAATGTCAATTGTACTTCTAAATCACTGTTAGGTGTGGTGATGGCGATTTCAACCCATTTCCCTATGATAGGGTTGATTCAGATTATGTCTTCTACCAATATTCACATAAGCAAACTGGAAAGGCATACATGAAAGCATACCTTTTTCTTGAAGTAATCAAGGCGGGCATCATCAGACTCTACTATTGATTCGGTATCAATACGCTCATAAATCTGAATGTTCAATGGTCAAAAACAGATGATAGTAAGAATGTATCCCTGCCTAGAATAGGTTGATAAACTACATTACAATGAGTCAGTGGTACAGTTCATAGAATAAAGATTTACTGAAATTCATGAGATACAAACCTGCCTCACTTGAAGCAAAACTTTTGGAAGAACACCTTTGTGCTCACATAACAGTTTCACCTATAAAATCCAGCTTCAGACTTTTATTGGTGAACAAGAATATATTAAGTGGGAAAACATAATGTGAAACTGGAATGCAGAAGTGAAAACAAAAAAAATTCTCACCCTTCCTTCGTAGTTGAGGCAATGGTTGTTGAACAACGCATTAATATCTGGTAAATAATATTCAAGAATAAGATAATTTCAAATTGTTATCATATATAGAACAAATACAAATGGCTATTAAGTAATCTCTTTTAGTTTTCAATTCAGGCATTCTAATGGAATTGTTAGTCGTCTTCTTAAGAGTTATATTTGGTTTTAGAGGTGTGAGGTGTTTAAAATTCAGGTTGGTCTGTTTGTGTCAGTGGTTTGTTGTTTCTAGCTTCTTGCTAGTCTTTTAATGAATATTATTTGCCGTTCACAAAATATATATATATATGTGGAATAAATACAGTGCATACATGATGTAGATGTTCTATAGGAAAGATTATAGCAACCCTACATGGTCTTACCTGGATTTATATGTGATCCTAAAATGATTGTCTGCCGATAAAACCGAGCTTGTCCATCAAAATACCTACACATGAAACAGATTAAGGATACATACCAAAAATATACTTAAATTCAAGCTTGTAATAAGTATAAAGAAAACGTACTCAGTAAGGAACGAGAAAAAACTAAGTATAGAGAAATACCATGGTCTTATGCGCATTATATCAGTCCCATGTTGCTTTGAAGGTATACGATTCAACTGCTCAACAACAGTATTCACATGGGACCAATTCTGCACAAGTGATGTTAAAAAATATTACAAAATAGATCTGTAAATAAATTAGTTGAATCCAATTTGAGAGGGTAGAAGTGTCCTTCCACTTCGCAGCTAACAATTCTTGTTCAGTTAGTGGTTATAGTTAGTATAAATATCACACTTAAACAAAAATTGTATCAGGCAGTTTACCTGCATTGCTATGACATCTGCATGATCAACAATCAATACCTATTCACAAGACCTCCATCCATTAGCATGTAATCTGCAAAATACGAGTGTGTTTCACCGTATACAAAAACAATATTATTGAATTACCTCGATAGAAGACAGATAATCCACATCTTTTTCCTTTTCTGCCTCAGCCTCCCCAATTTTCTACGAGTAATAAATCAAAGATGCACAATTAGCCAAAATGATAAATGACAAAACATAATGTTACAATACACAGTAATTTGAAAAGGATTATAATATTAGCTTATATATATTATACTCACAGTGATCAAACCGAGAGGAGAAGCAACAATCATGTCTGATGTATAAAAATCACTATACAACTTTATGGTTTTCCTACAAACATCACAAGATCATCAATGAATAAAGCACTAAAAAAGGGAAATGAGGATGATTATATACATTTAGAAACCCATTATACTCTTTCCTACATCAATTGGTAACTTATTCATAACATTGATTTTTACACTAATCTAGTACCTTGAAACTGGTATTCTATTCATAAAATTAGATTATTACTAGGATAATAAAATTTCCGTAATCAGGTTTAACACACTGATAATTTAGAAAGATATCATAAAATTTGGACAAACGTGTTTCCAAACCCAACACAATCCAATCCACCCAAAAAGATCATCTTGCAACCTTAAATAAGATAAACGAGATGCAAAACTTACTTTGTAAACTTGATGCCAACCATGAAATGATCATTGTTATTCCCTCCAAAAAGTGCCTGGAAGTCTGATGGCTTTGACTTCTTCCATGATTTGGAAATACCATCCTCATCCTCCGGGTCAATAGACCGTCCAGCGCCAAAATCATCAGTGAAACGACCAATGTGGTCTACATTAATCTAGTGAAACCACAAAAAATATCATATTGAGATGATTTTCTTTTAAATCCATCACAAATTTGCTACACCATAAAGATAACAATTACCTTATTTCCTGAAGGGGTCAGCTGAATAATCCTATTAACTACACGATACGCAATATTTGCCATCGGTAATAAGATCAATATCTGAAATTAATTGTAATTATTATTACCAAAAGTTGATATAGCAGTGATAATACATACAACAAATCTACATTGCTCTATATAACACAAACATTATAACTTACCTTAGGACGAGTAAATCCTTGGTCAAGACAATTTTCACTTTCTACAACTTCCTCATGCTTAGACTCTTTAATTTTCACCAACCTTTTGTCATTCCTTGTCACAATATCTCTTGTTTTAAATACATGATTTAGCTGCATAAAAAAGATCCCCTTGTTGACCCATTTAGTTGATAAAAGAGATGTACAGAACATGAACATGAAAATCTACACACTGAGTGCAGCAAGTAGGCGTCCATGATACTCTTTTCTTCCTCCCTGCCTTTAAGATAAAATGGTTTTTTGTTGTGGTGCAATATATCTCGATAGCTGTTGCTTATATATATATATATATAAGCAGATAAGAAGTTAATTGAATAAACTGAGTTCAAGAAGGTCTTTAGTTATTCACTTACAGAGAGAGAAGAATGATCTTTGTCTTGATGAATGAAGATCATTCCCTCCAGACGTCTTGTAAATGTCTAACCAATGATCATATAACTTCGAATTTAAACCATAAGGAGAAGCCATGTAGGAATCCTGCAATCATCATCATCATCATAACAATATATAAGAATAAAAGAATAATTACCATAATAGGTCAAAATGTTGCATAGTAGCTGAACCTCTAAATGCAGCTCTCTAGTTGCTACCCATTTGCAGTTAGCCGCAACAACATCCCATTTATATTTCCCTTTCTTCGTGGAAAGACTTTCAATCTGTTCTTTCGATAATTTGTAGTTCAGGTGAGTAGAGAATGAACTGCATGAAAATCACAATAATACAAAAGATAAATATTCAACAACCAACTACCAGCAGGAATAATGACAGCAAAATGTAATCATATAATATATAGTTCATCTGATTAGATCCTTTTTGCTATTCAAAAGTTTAATACTTTACTTATAAAACTACATAGAAAGGAAAGATGCACATCCAGAAAGTAAAATGCTGCTTAGCACAACACCTTGAGCTTTCCGATTCTATTGAAATAGAATGATCATTCTCTGTTAAATATTCATCTCCATCCATATCAGATGTCTCATCATCATCATCACCACCACCACCACCATCTTCACTATGTTCTCCCATGGTTGCCAAACTAGCTCCCAGTGGATCAGTTGGGTCCAAAGCACCACTTTCAGATTCTACTTGACACAAAAAAAGGAAGGTTAGAGCCACAAAAGGGTGACGAATCTCTAGAAAACTGAGTTAATTTAGGTACTTCTTACTACCCTCGCCTTCTTCAGAATCACCTAACAATTCCAAATCATTTTCCTCATCTTCATCCGTGTCACTTTTACCTTCTTCTGCACGTTGTCTACACATTGTAGAAGCATGCAAGCAACTAGATTTATTTATATTGAACTCCAATATGCAAGAAATATGTGTAAACACTAAGAGAAAACAATCATTGTTTCACACAAAACAGGCTACCTCCTCTCGTAAGCATCAGCAATCGATTCACTAGCTGACCCAAGTGTCTTCAACAAATTATCATACATTGATGGTTCTTTGTGAACAGCTACTTCTTCTTGTTCCTCTTCTGAAGCCATATCCGATTGTTCCTCGGATGAAGCACCTGCAATGCATTTATGTAAAGATCAATAATTGCAACACTGTTGCAACTTTTCCTCCAAGCATATCAAACAATGGACCAAAGATCAAAACTAATAACCTAAGATAACCTGCAAAAAGGCATACTAAAATGGTATCCGTATCAGGAGGGTCTCTGTATTTTTGTTTTGGAACTAATTAATGTTTCGATGAAAAGATTTGTTACGAATCATATGATTATTTACAGGTCCGATTTTCAGTTTCATATCAGCTACAACAAAACCAATAAGAGCATGATAAAAAATACCTATTTACCCATCGTTTAAAACAAGTTTAACAGACTTTTAGTCTCATCTTACATCACAAAAAATGTCATTTTTCTTATTTATTTTGTATTCCTGAAATGACAACCAATTGTCTAATTCTGATTATTTAGTATCACATAATCACTTTCAAGATGCACACACATCCAGACGCCCCCTTAATAATACAAAAGAACCATGCATACTTAAACGATAAATAATTCTAATTAATTAATAACCAAAAACTTATCCAGTATACTTGCAATCTCAGTTTTCGCTGCAGTTTTGGGTAACAAGTTTATGCAAACCACAATCATTGAAGTTCACACATATCAAATTACGTTGTTTTCTTGCTTTTAACTAAACCTGCATTACACTTTTTATATATGATTTACCTGAATCACTTGGAGAGGATGAATTATCATCTGGAAATTTCTCATCTTCAATCTGATTATTTCGTCTAGGGCGCTTATACTTTGTGGATTCATTTGGTTTTGAACGATTGAATCCTATAACAATGAATTTCAAATTTAAGAAAACGGAGATAATAATAAAAAATAAAAAATAAAAGATTAAAGATTTGAATAATTTACCTCTTTTTTTACCAAACCTGGGTTTAGCCATATATGATTATAAAACAACCGTCGATTTCAAGAGAAACAATTCGGTTGTTAAGAAAGCGGCACCAAGAAGACAATGGAATGAAAGCTGGTAAAAAACGGTTGTGTTTTGTTTGTATCTTCGTTTAAAACCCTTTTATAAACCCTACCATTTTAACACAAGGGGGTAAAACTGTAAATATAAATTAAAAATCCGAAATTCATTAAATAAAATGGATTTTGTTAGATAGAGTATTAACTTTTAATTTTTCAATAAAAAATTCTATAAAAATAAAAGGCTTGTTTGGCATGTATAAATTGTAGCTAATCAAATGAAAAGCTCAAAATCTCAAAATTATTAGAAATAGTTTTTCGTGAAAAGATCTAAACTTAAAATTACAGCTATAACCTACAGCATACAACTATTTTACCAAACTTACTCGTTAAAATAGTAACCACCGTACAATAACCATTAATCTCCACATAAAAGTGACAACCATTTTTAAAACCACCAATCAAATATAGTTAGATAATTAGTATTAATCAACTAAGTTGGTTTTTTAATTGTGGAATTTTAATTTTGGTATTGATCAAGTTTGACCAAATCGGTTTGAGTTAAAAACCAATTTGGAACCTGGTCCAACCCGGTTTTGTGCACCTCTAGGGTACACCACTAGCACCGACCACAGTGGCCCAAGCTGACCTAAAAAGGCAATATTTTAAAAATCAAACTAAACCGATTAAAGGTTAGGTTGCGGTTTATCTAATTCAGTCAATTGAACAAGCCGAACGAATTTGATGACAATTATATATTATTAATTTTATTAAAACACATAAAATTATGAAAAATGCCTCTAAATACAATAAAAGTACTTTAAAAGTTTTGAAATAATATTTTAAAATAAGTTTAGCAACTTCAATTGTATTTTTACTCAAAAATAATACTCAATACTAAAATAAAATAAATTGTTATTTTGCAGTCTGGTTCGAAATACCGGCCGGTTCTCATCGGTTCTAAAATCTTAATAAATGCGGTTTAAAATGAATCGAAACTCACGTAATTATTGGTTAAACCGGTCAATTCGGGTTGTAAAACAATGCTTAAAGCTTCATTTTTAGGCATAAAAATCATTTTTTTCTGATACTAACTCAAACTTAGTAGACTAATATTTATAAGACATTAGGACAATTCTGATTTCTAATTTAGACGATACAAATAAATTTATACAGCTAAGATAATTGTTGATCTAAAGGTATCCTAATTTGCAAGCATTTTACAATTATAATGAAATCTAATTAGGGACTGAAACAATTGGAATGTAAGTTGCGTTTCTTTCGAGCCTGTTTCCCCTACTCCCATTGCTACATGAACGAGACCACAAACTTTTAGATCAGCTCCTCCACGTCAGTCATCTAGTTCTTGAAAGATGTACAATGCATGTTATAATAAGTATACGATAGGACACAGTTTAGTTGCTTGTTATGTGATGAAATCAGCCAATTTGTCCATATGAGACATGAACTTCTAGAGAAGGGGCAGATTGAGGGCCAAAAATACGTTTACAATGGATTACCGATGCTATAGCAAGAGTCTGTTCTAAGAGTAGGAGGAGAAATAGAGCTAATCCCGAGTTCACAAATTAGACGTTATGAGGAAATTCAAAACATTTATTTGGACATAAAAAATGTGATATTATACGTACATCAATATCAAACTAAGTTGCAAATGCATCAGACTCAACTATAAATTCAAAGAGTACATTCAAAGCATATCTTAAGAAGCATTCATATATTCTCAAACCAACGTGAAATTGAAGCTGTTACAAGAGGTTCCACGAGTTAACAATGAAGAGCTGAACCCTAACTTTTGATTCTCGAGATCGAAGAACAACAAATTATTCTCCATCTGGAATGTCCCAATCACAATTGGATCTTTGACTGCTGAGCCACCATCAGTAAATGCAAGACATGCGGCGCCATTCCCAGTGTGCTTCATTGAGTTGTCTTTGGATATTGTCCATTTCTTTCCACTTTCTGTTTCCAGATCAATATTTGGAACACGAAAGCCAGTATGTACAGATCCAATTGCACTAGCTTTTAGACATAGAGTAAACGGTTTAACTACATTCACTTTAGGAATATTTTTGGTAGCCTTTGAAAAACTTGTGATAAGAGCTTTATAGATATCACTTCTGAGTGTTGTATAAGGCACTAGCGTACTAAGTTTCACAGAACCACTTTTCAGAAATGGTAAAGAAATTGGGTTTCCCTTTACTAAAATTCGGCTGATTCCAATATAATATCCAAGGGATTTAGAAGTCTTTCTGATCATGGGAGTGTAAGAAAGAATGCTCCTGAGTTCAAGATCTAAAAAGGGACTAAAATAAAAAGGCCCGTCGCCTAAAAATGTGACCCCTGAAGCTGATGAGGAGCTGGAAAGACAAAGTGCAAATTTATCAGCCACTTTAGGATAATAAACTTGACGAGGAAAAGCTAAAGTGGACCATGAAAATGCTGCAACGCCGTAAACATCTTTAGGAAGTGATCTCAACAAAGAGGAAGGTGCACATGAGACTTTAAAATCCATTCCCAAAAAAGTATTATGACTATAATCAATATTCCTACCATTAGTTACATACAAATCTAGCAAGATGCCGGTTAGTTGTGATAATTTGCAAGATTTTGAGATGGGATTAAAAGGGGTGACTGCACATATTCTGCAACCATATTTGGCTGTGATATTGAGAGAAGAAGGGCAGGCAGGATTGATATAAGATTGTGCTTCTTTGCATAAAGTGTCGTCACAAGATAAAGGAAATTTGCATCCTTCTTGTATTCCACAAGCAACTGGAGGGCGACGAACTATACAATCTTCCCAAGTGAAAGGAGCATCGAGATCGATGATATATATATGACCTAACAATGTGAAGAGATGTTTTGGAATCTTTTTTTATGGCCATAAGTGCGGTATTGAAACCTGGCTCTTGTGATAAGACATCAAGAGAGAAGGATACAATGACAAAGAAAGCGATTTTTAGGAGATGCATATCTACTTCTTGTTATCAAAACAAAAAAGGTAGATGATAATGAAGGATATACAGTTGATTACAGTACATATAGATATATATGCTAACTAATTAAAAGTCCACGGAAGACTTAGATTTACATATTACCAAGGCTTAATTAGTTATTTAACTATAATATAATATAATATCTATGCTAAAAGGATTGCTTCAAATGTTACTTGATGTTAGTAAAGTAGATGAAATTTCGCCATTTAAACAAATACACACTACGTACAAATCATTAATTGTTCACTTGTATAATAAGTTATAAACTGTCAAGTTGTTAATATATGTAAGAGCTTTAAATTTAGAAGTGGAGAAAATGGGAGGGTTGAAAAGTTAACCTTAATTTTAATTAGTATGAGTGATCGAGAGCACAAATCATATTATTTTGGTCAATGGACAAAACATTTTATGTACATTTTTCTGGAATTTTGTAATAAAAAGTGTGTTAATAAACACTTAATGCACAAGTTTTTGGAACTTCTTAAATGGAAACATATGAAGTTAGTATGCCCAATAACAAGAAAATACGACATATATTTTACAAATGACTCGACAGGAACTAAATGTAGATAAACAACACTGCCACCTATTAAAAGTGAAGAAATAGGTTCAAGCATCTATCGAAAAGATTAAACCCGTGTATTTTGAGCTTTGTTGTTTGAACATGGATCCGGTGGATCCAACCCGCCCACAAACTTCCTTAGTTGTTAATAAGGAATAAACATCATATATTATATTTATAGTTATGTGCAAGTAAATTTTAATGATGTCAATTAACTCAGTGTTAATTGTGACTATTCGCTTTTAAGGTGGTTACACATTGTATTGTATTGGTTATATAATGTGACAGTTCTACGCATTTGGTGCTAGACAAGGAACTAGAACAAGTCTAGCAAATACACAGAATACACAGACATGAGAGACAATCCAGATAGACGAATTAGCACACTCAGGTTAGATTCGTGTGTGTTTGATGCAAAAGAGATATGGGAATCTTAGGTTGTGAAGCATGATAGCTTTTCGTTTGTGATCGCTATCTCGACCAGTGATCTAAACAATGGTTTGACGTTTCTGCTTCCGTTATATGTATTCGGCTACATTCCGAATCCCCTATTTCCAACATTTGTTAATTAAGGAATTACTCCTGCGTTAAGTTTCCACCAGATCGAGTGTGTTTGAAGTGTTACGTAAGTCGTTAGACCTTTAGATTAATGCACCTGTAGGTGTTGCGTATGCAAGTAAGTACGTACGTACAGGGTGACTATATTTATCTTAAATGACAATTCATCTATAAACTTATAATTACCACATGCAGACTATCCCATTGATTATGTGTTGACCATTTCAAAAATTACTTAGATATAGGTTGCTAAGGCTTTAGTAAGTTATTAAATAATATATCAAAGGGATTTTAAAATGTAACTTAATTACTCTTGGTAAATAAAAACGAAGTTTCGTCATAAAAACAAGCATACATACAAATCGTGAATTACATTCAAGAAAAATTAAAATTTTCAAAGTTGTATAGTTTATTGTACGTTTGGCTTGTACTAATGTATGTGATAGGCAATGCACATATATCTCATCTTACTCTTAACTATATATAAACTATCTTCATTTTTTTAAAAAAAATTAGACTCAACAATGATTAATATCTAAATTACCCTTAAAAATCATTAATTATTTTCCAAATGAACTACTAATTTATAAATTGCAACCCTTAAGTTTTAAACTTTACATATCCTTAAAATAAAATTTTAACAATATAGTGTAAATAATAAAATCCGTGAATGTCAAATTAACTATTTGTTCCTCTAGCTATATGCGAGCACACTGCTATTATACATATATATATGTGTTCATATGGGAGGGTTCAAATAAAAAACATGAGAATGTGAGAATGACTTTGAAATCACTTTTTAAATATCCAAAACACATTTTTCTTCAAAACTTTTTCAATGATTATTATTAAAATAAGTTTTGCAAGCTATGATAAAAAAATTTATAAAAAATATTAACTTTTTTTTCGAACTTTTTTTACAGTTGTTACCTTTGTGATTATTCAAGATAATTTTTCAATGATTATTATTAAAATAACTTTTGCAAGCTATGATAAAAATTTTAATAAAAAATATTAACTTTTTTTCGAATTTTTTTTACAGTCGTTACTGTTGTGATTATTCAAGATAATCACAAAATATAACTTGATAATCACATGTGATTATTATCTAATATAATGTGATTATTATGTGTTCGAGATAATCACAAAATAGGGTTTTGATAACCACGCATTTTTCATGTGATTATCTAGTTATAAAATGTGATTATTATGAATAAAAAATAAAAAAACGTCGAAATTTTTTTCTTTTAAAAATAGCTTCTAAAAGTTATTTGAATAAGGAGCTACGAAGAAAATTTTGTAAAATAACGTGTTTTAAATATTTAAAAATGAAATTAAAATTATTTTCTAAGTTCTTACGATATTTAAGTTTCTCATTTGAATTTAAATATGTATTCATATATATACACACATATATATATATAGCCATGATAGTGACCTATACATTTCAGCACATATTTAATTTTGCACCGTTTAAGGTCCAAATGATACTTAAAATTTTTCCAACAACAATCTTTTATACATATATTTGCATACTGAATTACTTGTTCAACGACATCATCGATCTAAACGCACAATAATACCAACATGTATAATAACTTCAGCCATTAAATCTATTAGCAATAATTTCTACCCACTTCTAAATTCTTAAACTACGATCTCATGACTTTAAACTTCATACCAAACTTATATGTAGTTGTTTGCAATATAAATGCAATCTTTCATCATCTTATATTACTCAAAAACATTAGGTCGGTTCACACCAATTGAACGTCTAAGTGATTGACTTTGATTTTTAAAAATCAAAATTCAGCATATATCATGTATCATGCATCAACTTTAAACCCATTTCTACTCAATTAAATCCAAATTTAAACTTCATAGTAGTTTAGTTTAATTATCAACCACCTATTAGCAATAATTACATTTTCCCCGATTAACATAAACCCTAATTAAGTTAAAAGTTGGAAATAGAGTTTATACCATAGACTTTTAAATTGAAGATGTCACCACATTGTATGTTTTCTCCTCCTAATCGTCTCCTTAGCTTCAAAGAGATCAGAATTTCTTGTTCATGAATCTCTCTCACTTTCACACGCAAACACACTCATACTTTAAGTGGAAACATCTAGAATTAAATGCCTATATATACTTCACTTAATAATTTGTTAAGCTCCGAATTTACACTTCTAGGCTTCTACTTTTCACAAGTTTATCATTCTACCATAGCACCAAAGTTACATAATTTGTTTGGTCCCTTTTTGACTACAAATAGTCCAATTTTGACTGCACGTTTGACTATTTATTGGCCAACAAAATCTTCAACATTCTTATATATCTAAGAATTAATAATGATATGCTTTTTGGGGTGTTACGACACTTCTTCACTCACACTTTCATTACACCAACTTTTGATACAAAATGAAGATTACATCATATATACACTAAATAGAACAACGAACTAACCGACTAACATAATACTTACACTCTAGCCACTTTAACTTTACAACTGTAGGTTTGATCGGGGTATGTCCTTATACACGCTTTGTATTATTTTGAATGCCTTTGGATGCTAATATATTCTTCACCTTTTTTTTAAAAAAAAAAAAAAAAAAAAAAAAAACTTTACAACTGTATCAAGATTAGCTCCTGCACTCTGAAGTATCAGGTATTGACAATTTAAACCTGTACTTGAACTTTCAGGATCGATAAAGGCCGAAGCAATATAATTTTATTAGAAGACCAAGAAAACTTCTTATAAGTGTAATTGTGTAACGTTGGACAAATTAAGTAAGAAAATCACATATTTTAATTGGAAAATGATTTATAACCTAAACTCGTAGATCTAAAAGTAGAGATGATAAAAGAGAATGAAGCGGAGTTGGGTGTTAATCTAACCGACCGAGAAAGAGAGAAAATGGTGAAAATGTTTGATTATCATCCTTCGGAAATTATGTTTTCAAAAGACATCGGTTAGAAACTCCCCCCTAATTATGCTGGATCCGCGGTGCTACCCGATCTGTTAAAAAGAAATGCTCATAATTTTTTCCAATATAAATAAACTTTATATTATACATCTGTAATAGATAGTACATTTTATTTTTTATTTTATTTGCAACATTTTATACAAAAGTCCTATGTTTCTATATACAATAAATCACCAGTACAAGACACAAGTGTCTTCACTACAAATATCATATTTTAAATAACTCTATTTGTTTGTATGTTTACAAGCTATCCAAAATAATCTATAACGTGTTGACTAGCAACTAAGATTTATTCTTCAAATATCTTGCTTTTCTTAGATCATTTTTTCAACTTCTTCATGTGTATTTGCATTCAATAGGGAACCCTTGAGGAAACCGCTTAGCATCACTACAATAGTTGTAAATCATGTAATTCTTCTGCACCGATTTCATTTTTTCTTCACTCGAGCTATCCAAAGATTCTGTTATCCATGATTCATTAGAGCATGAAGATGATTTTTGGCATACTTGCGCCACGAAATTCCTATACGACGCAGTAAAGGGAGCTTGGGTCCAATCCGTCTTAACAAGACCACCTCTCGTAGCCCAATCCTCAGCGTCCCACAAACTAGAGAATATCCACATAGGTTGTTTATTGGGAAATGGCACGTTGTATGGTTCCAAATTCTTGAATTGTCTTATGGGCGTTTGATCAACAAAGAAGCTGCATTAAGATTATAAATAGTTAATCCAACTCCTAATCAACAAGTCATATGTTTGGTAACTACGAAAACCTTAATACTTACATGATGGTTTCGGGATTCCATAAAATGGAGTAAGTGTGGAAATATTTGGTAGGGTCGAACCAAAGATAAAATTGTTGTTCTCGGTTGCCTTTACCTTGAACAAACACGTTCGTGTGAAGTATATAAGGATCTCCACTAAGATTACCAAGAAATTCGAAATCAACCTCGTCGTGAGTTGATCCTAGAGAAGACAACTGCGCTCAAACAGTTCACTTTCGTTAGTATTTTTCCAATTTATAACGTACTTTTTTAGTTGTAATTATTTTTTGGTGAAACGGGAAATAACTCACGTAAAATGAGGTGACGGTGCCAGCAGAATTGCCAGGGACGAGCTTTAGTTGCATATCGATCTTTCCAAACAAATACTGATTCTTGGACTTGAACCCTGATCCAGAAGCCTTATCTAGAGATAAAGTGAGTAGTTGACCGTTGTTAAGCGTCTTCCCTCGTCCATCGCCCCATGTGATGTCGAATTTCTGGTTGAAGTTGCCCATGGTTGCGTCCGCCTTTGCATCAACCATTAGAAAGGAAACAACCATCAAGATATTTACAAGTTTTCGAGCCATGTATAGCCTTTTTATGTCTTTTGATCGAGTAACAACAACGTTGTTTTGTGTGTTTGTAATATGAAGTGAACTTGTGATACATATAGAGTTTATATATTACGATGGATTTATATATGACAATTATTAGAGAGATATTTGTATGAAATACCACTTGAGTGTGTAAGATGAAGTGGTTGAGAAAAGAAACATGCGGGAATGAAATTTCATTTTCTTTCTATTCTTATTTGTACGTGCATGAAAATTGTAGCATTTTTAAAACAAATACTACCTACGTATAGTATACTAGTTGCATTGCATATATAGAAATTGAAATAATATTGTTCAATAAATATATGTTTATATTTATATATACTTGGTATAACTTATTGTAAATTATATACTATTAAACGTATGTTTTCACATTTTTAGAAGAGCAATAATTGAGTTTAGCTATAATATAATGTGTTTGGTGTGGTTATTATAAAAATAAATTAAAACAAGTGATTTGTTTACGATGAGTCAAGTGTTTGACTTGGCTTCGTTGAATGTTAAGTGAAAAGCCAGGGTAACCGTGACAGCTGGCCAACAGAATGATGCCAGCTAAGCAAGGTGAATAGCGTAAAGAGTCTTATCAACATGCATCAAAATGGATTAGGAAAAGAAGATTGGTTCAAGAGTTCCTTTCAGTCTGTTCATAGAATTTATGATCCACAATGTATAGTAGTAGATGATTTAACAAGTCAATATAACAATTCATTTGGTATGATAGAAGATGTAACGAAAAAGTTGTATTGCAGGTAAAAAGTTTAGAAGAAAACAATTTACCGTAAAATATTAAAAGCGATTGTTATTAATTAAATATAGTAAAATTATAAGATCCTATAAATTATAAATTATTTATAGTTAAGAGAAACTCAAAGAAATCTAATACTAACTGGAAAGTAAATTAAATTAATATAAATATATTTTACATAAATATAATTAATAATAAATCCTAAAAAATTTAAATAATATTTTATAATATTAACGTGTATGAATTCAAAAGTAATCATTATCAAGTTGTTCTAGTGGTAATGTGTCATGGTGGTATGATATTTTGAGTATAGATCACAAATTCGAACGTCTTTATATAAACATCTTAGATAGTTAAAGAGTTAGAAACAGTCATGAAAATACTCGTAATAAGAATAGTAAAATCTCTTATTTTTACTAGTTTATATATAAACATGGAAGTAGCTACTGATGATGAAAGTGTTATAGACGAAGCGAATGAGCAAGTAATAGATATCAAATAAATGCTTAATGTTAAATGATAATGATTTGGATGACCATGACTAAACTCTTAAAGGTGATTATATATGATATTTAATGAATATTACCGTTTATGTATCGTTATTAATATTGAATTATGTTTGTTTATATCGAAAATGTTTCAAGCAAGAGGATACGGGGCGAATTGAATTGTGAAGTTGGACGTCTACAATTTTCCCTTTATTTACCATTTTGTTTGAGAAAAACTTAAATGCAATGATTATCTTATGTTTGAATTGTTGTAACATTTTACACTTGGATTATTAGTCGATTTTAAGTGCATTTTGAGTAATTAAGTCTTAAGTTGAATTTGACACTACGAGCTTTTAGCCTTTTAGGTATCATTTTATTTCTCAAACATATACGTGTAAGATATTCAGTCATAATTGAACTAGTACCGAACCGTAATTAATTAATCTTGTTCATAGTCCAAAATTTTCTAAATGATTCGGTCCGATTCTCATCCATTTTGTCCCGATTCTTAGTACACCCCCTTTCAGCCTCAAAAGCTCAACTATAAAGTCAAGAATCAAACCAATAATTTTAGTTGACCTAACTCAAATGCATTTGTGACTCCATCGTTTACATAACCTTTATCTTTTTCTTATATAATACAAAAACAAAGACATAGGACTTAAAAATTAGCCATTAAAAACTTTACGTATAAAGATAACATTATAAGAAGCACTTTTTTTTTTATTAAATTGATAATTGTGACAAGATATCGCATTATACCACTGATCTATAATCAGTTTCTTCATACTTTTCTTAGAAACTTTCATTTAGATATATGGTTAAGGAAAAATGCGTTTATTTAACAACCAAAATAGATAACATGAATGAATGCGGCTACGGCTAAATTTGAATTAGACATCGGTTTCAGGTCTTAATTTATAGTTAAACTCTCTGTTATAGTTAGACAAATTTTAATGTTGAGTTGTATAATTTCAAGACGTAAATTTCAATTTGTTATTTGCAAAGTGTAGATGTGTATAAACTTGAGGGGTTATTATGTAACTTCTTATACAAAACGAGTAGAAAATGTTGTTTGAACCAAAAATGGAATTGAAGTTTACACTACACATGCATTCCGATTTCACTAAAAATCATGTTCATTGTCTTTCTTTTTGGTTCCCACAGAATATTGGAAAATTAATTAGATCGACATTTCTGGCTAACTAAAGAACGCGCATTCAGTTTTATCTTTAGAATTTAGAAAATTTTGTTTAAATCTTTTCGTATGATCAACCTCTTTAAAAAAAATCAACAATAATATATCCGATAGCTAACTTACTGCTCACTCGAAAGAAGTTATCATTTTTAATGTAAAGTTGCAACTTTTATCGACTTGTAGTTTAGGATTACATTCTAAAAACATAACTAAAAAAAATCAGAATATTTATATGGTTTATCAAGTACAGAGTACTATTTTTACGTAATCTGTATTCTGCAAACATCATTATTAAATGTGTCAAATATATATGTCAAAATTTATACCTAATCAATACACTGTATCACATATAAATCTCTACATCAAATTCAGCAATCAAATCTTTAAACTTAAATTTAAGCATATACTTTTCGAAACATATTTTTTGAGTAAATGATATCCCTAAAAATGCAATCCAAATTCCCAACAATATGTAAAATGTATATGATATGATACATGAGGGTACGTATTGACAACTAACGCAAACCAAAAGGTGGTATTAGTTATTCTCTCATTGGAGAGAAACTTCCAAGTCCAACACGGATAGTCGTTGACTTTGACTAGTTATTGTAAGCTTGTAAATTTGTAATTTGTAATTTGTAATTTGGGTGAGGCTGAGGGGGTTCGTTGTGAAACAAATGATAAAACAATGGACTATTTTAGTCAAGAGTGAAAAAGTAAAAGGGATTAAAAAGAAGAAATATATAATAATGCAGTTATTGAAAAACCGCCATAAAGTAAACGACCTTGTATTCCCTTTCAAAGACTTATTTATAATTCTGACTTCAAATAAAACACTTTCAGAGATCTGTCTGAATTCACTTCATTTTTCAGTTTAGTAACGCCTACCAGTTTTAACTGAAGAAAATTACTTATTTTTTTATTGTAAAAAAAATAATAAAACCGCGGGAAACAACTCTGTTTTTGTTCAGAAAGGACGAAGAAATCATTGATCGATGGAGAAGGGTGGAATACTTCAAAAAATCAAGGTGTGTTTTTTAATTTTAGTTTTGAATATATATATATATATATATTTTTAGATAGTTGTTGAATAATTGAATTTTAATGAAACTTTGCTGTCATGAATTATGACTAAATTTACGGGTTGCTAATTTTGAATAAATTTTGTTACTAATTCGTTCGGAGTTTTGAATTGACTGATTGAATTATATGCGTTTGTTTATAGTTCTGTTTGAATATTGATGTTGAACTTTTTGATTTGTGTATGAGTATTTGATATTTTATTTATATTTTTGGCATACATATTATCCTTGTTTGAATGAGTGGCTGTGATTATATGATTTAATTCATCATCAGTTTGTTACAAAAAGTAAACCTAATCTCTATGATGATGAATATATAAAAGTTTTGATTCTTGAAAGTTTACATATGTACTTATTGTATTCAAATTCATACATGATACCACTATCTTTTACTGATTTGTAATATGAATGGTATTGCCTTGTGTAGTTAAAAAACTTAAAAGATGACGTGCGGAACATAGAACATGGAAATGATTTTTTGTTAGGGGGAAATCATTCGTGTAGTTAACTGGACGAATGTTACGTGCAGTAAAACTAAAATGAGTGGGAAGTTATGTTTATCGAAAGATAAAAGAATTTGAAATGTAATTTGTTTTTCTAAAAAATTGCCTTTGTTGCCCAAATTGTTTGTGAAGTTAACTGGGCATTACTTTTTTTGCTTTTGGGAAAGTAGGGTGCTTATTTTTATTTTTGGAAATTAGTTTGTGGTGGTTCAGACTTCAGAGATATTTGATGTGCATAAAGAATACTAGTTACAAATTTATCAGAACTTTATTTAGAAAGATATAAGACACTTTATACTTTTGGGCTTCATTTGAAACTTGTAATATATGTATGACCAAATACATTTAAGGGATAATATTGTAGGTACTGTTTATAATACTATACTAAGTTTAACTACACACTTATCGTCTAAAACTATAAGGCACTGATATGACTGATTGAGATTCTTTTGTAACTGGAAGATGATTGTTTCTTGATCAAAACAATATGCAAATTAAGATAATTGATTTTACGATGGAATGACAGAAAGCTGCATGCCTTGATCCATCCCCGTCGGAAACTGGAAAAGGAAAAAGCAAGTCAGCTGATACAAAAGTGTCTCACGGATTTCATTTGGTAGAAGGGAAGTCTGGACATGATATGGAAGACTACCATGTTGCTGAATACAGAACCATAAAGGGCCATGTGCTTGGACTGTTTGCTATTTTTGATGGCCATTTGGGTGATCGTGTACCAAGTTATTTGAAAGACAATCTTTTTAACAACATACTTGGTGAGGTAAGTCTCGCCATACCGATGCTTATTTTTGTATTACCTTTAGAATCAAGCAATTGATTATGTGTTTATATCATTTGGAGCTTGGCATGTAAAAGTGTCTATCGAGGCCCACTTATGTTATTAGTTTTTTGTTATGCCTCACTAGTAGGAAGTTAGAACCGATTATAGACATATATACACATGATATCCTGAAGCTTGCTAATTATGTTAAAGTAAGTTTAGAAGGTATGATTCATTTAAACATTCAGGTCTTGCGCATTAGACTATATACTTGTCATATTGCAGGCAACCATATATCGATGGAATGTTATTCATTGTTAGATATGTGGTAAATTTTGTTGTGACTGACAAAGATGGTATAATATTTGGTAGATTTATGAAGCCTCTGTTACAACAGAATTTCAGTTAACAAAATTAATTATATAACAGAACTTCATGTGCATCTTGGGTTTTTAAGCATTATCCTTAATCCTAATTTTTTAATATTATTCTAGCAGTTCTAGTTTGTGCATCTCAAAGACCTAGATCCCCAAAGCTTCTTGCTTTCTCGATTCGAGTTATTTTTTAGTCAAGTGGCTTTTGGTAATTCGAGAAGTGTATTTGATTGTAAGGAAATAAAGAAAGTTTTTATATCAAAAGAAGCAAAAATCATGTTCTGCTTGTTTCTGTGGGAGTTTATTTTGATACTTTTGATGGTGATCTTTTCCGTAACTATGCATTACAAGTTGTTATATACTCCATTAAGATTTTTGATGATATATGGATACTAAAAATGTAATTTTTACTGTTTCAGTATTGTTATATACTCCATTATGATTTTTTGCTGACAGGTTTATTGTAGATATTTTTTTGTATTAATTTATCTTGTCTTTTGACATTCTGCAGCCAAGTTTTTGGAAAGAACCAGAAAAGGCAATAAAGAATGCATATCGTTCTACTGACAAATTTATCCTTGAGAATGCTGGGCAATTAGGACCTGGTGGTTCAACTGCAGTTACAGCAATTGTGATTGATGGCAGAGATCTGTGGGTGGCAAATATAGGAGATTCCAGAGCTGTTTTATGCGAGAGGGGATCTGCCAATCAGGTTACAGTGGACCACGAACCGCATGTAGAAAAGAGCAGGATCGAAAAACGGGGTGGATTTGTAACTAATCTTCCAGGTAACTTTGTCCAAGGAATTTCTCTACTGAGCATGTAGCATTGTTTTGTTAGAAATCATAGGTGGCAAAACGGGTGGGTCAAACATCTATGGGCAGGTATAGTGACCCGAAACACTTGTCGAATTTTTTAAGATATTTTTATTTTCTATACAAGTAGTGCGTTATATATGATTACAATATCACACTATTTTCTAAATAAAATGATTTAAGATGTTGCAGGCTTGAAAAGTTTATTTTGGGAGAGTTTTGGCACATTTCCTCTCTAGTGATTTTTCATTTGACTTGTTATTCTTCATTATATTGTTCAGTAATTGTGATATATTAAGTAATTCTAAGATTTGGTGAATACATCATTAATTTCTTAAGGTGATGTACCTCGAGTCAACGGTCAACTTGCTGTTGCTCGTGCTTTTGGAGACCAAAGCCTTAAAGCACATCTAAGTTCAGAACCTGACATAAGACATGTACCTATCAACTCCACCATAGAGCTTGTGATATTGGCAAGTGATGGCTTATGGAAGGTCAGTTGTTTACTCTTATTAAGTCTATATGTCCCATACTATATGTTAGAGAATATATGTATATATATATATGTCGTATCTTCTTTCATCGCAGTAATGACCAGCATAATCGAGCTATCTTATTTCAAGGCCTTTACTTCTAAAACACTAAATGGTGGCACACTGTTTATGTAAATGAGATTGACAAACTTGAACCGCTCCTAAGTTGAGGTATCAAAATGTGTGGGCTGGTAATGAGTCAAAACTTTTAGTTTTTAAAGGAAAACGATTTAGGAATTCTCATGCCTTGTGAATACACTTTGGTTGACTTTTGAGCCATTTGACCCGTTCGACCTGTTCAACCTGTTCAACCCGTTTTTGTTTTAGATAATTTTTTGAAGCTTACATGTTTGTCCCATTACCATCAAAGTATAACTCAAGTCGACCTGTTTGTCCAGAATTTATGCAAATATTCACATCTACTACTATGTGATATGGCATTATGGAATATGGTTACCTCACGCTTAAAAACGCCACCAATATGTTTTAGTTTTTGATGTGTAAAATTGTTGTATGAGTTTATTTACATAACTACGTTTTTGCACAGGTGATGAGCAATCACGAGGCGATTGAGATGGTGAAATCCATCAAAGACCCCCTAGCAGCAGCGAAGCGTTTAACAACAGAGGCATTAACAAGAAAAAGCAAAGATGATATATCATGCATTGTTATTCGATTTGGATGACCACCACATCACTTCCACTGGGTCCATGATCCCGAAACGCCTTTGATTTGGTAATACATCCCTCTTATTTATATTGCGTTAGATGGTTATATGGGTAAGTAAAATCAAAATCTTGTATATAATATACCAACTAAGCTCACAGTCATAAAAAAGAAACATATGTTCATAGAGCTTAAATTGCACTTTCTTCTTAATATCCTGCTCTTTGCACCTTTTTATTTTATTTTTTATATTTACTAATTCTTTTTTTTTTTTTTTGGTGTGTACAAGTATTATACACAAGTAAGACATTGTAGGGGATTCATGTATTGCTTTAGATTTTATAATATTGTTAAGGGTGCTTCATTTGTTCTCATAATACATAGTCCGATTACCATAACTTGACATATGACTTGAGTAGGTACGTTCTATCTTCTATTAACAGATTCAGTCTAACTGCATCACTAAATTTTTACAACCTCTTGATTGTTTATTATTTATTACTTATTAGTAATAGTTTGACTTTGACCATTTGAAAAGAAGAAAACAAAGTTTAGTTCTGTACTTTTACCTTCTAGTTGATAAGTGCACACATTTTCGTCATAGAAAAATAATGATGTCAATTTATATTATAATTTATTTAACTTTTCTGATATCGTATGTATCATATATTTTTATAATACACTTTTAAAACTTGGGCTTTTTTGTATCATACATATTTCAACATTAAACCGGTAAATTGACACTGCTTATGACGATGTGGTGATGACATAAAAGAGTAAGCGATTGCCTTGTCATATGCGATCATCCGATTGAGGTACGCACTGACTTTGATACATGTTATAGCTGCACCCAACGTGTCTGCTGTTAGCAACATCTATGTTATGCTCGTAATAAAAATAATAAAAGTTTATACAAAATTAAAAATGTACAATTTGACCAAGTAAAAAGAGCAGAATAATGATAAATTGAATGTGGAGTAAATAGGATATATAGCTGGCTGACCAACATATCAACAGAGTGAGCAGAAAGTAGAGTAATAGTCAGTTGTATTGTTAGAAGAGCCATGTGATGAAAGCACATGACTTGTTATTAAACCATGGACAGGTATGTATGGATGCACTACAATTTATACATCTTTTATTCTATCACATGCTCATCTAACCGTTACAAATTTATCTCAGACCATATTTCCACATTAACTACACAGATACAGTGATTCCAACATCATAAAATGACAACTACTTCCATTATTTTATGATTTTTCTAGTACCATAGAATTATAAATTTGTCACGAGTAACAATTTGCATTAATTATCTCGTTGGATGTTTGGGACTACTAGTTTGAGCAGAAGTTAATAACCATTTTATATTTTACCATAAATCACATGTAAAGTTGGCTGAAAACTATTTATTGAAGTCACCTTGTTTTAATTTACAAAATATAATCATAAACATTTTTCATTCGTACACTCAAAAGTGTTATTAGTTCCTCAAAAAATACAAAAATAATATATCTGTTTTGACATAAATCGTTATTGTATATATTCGACATCCTTTAACTTCTAATCCAATAATAAACGGTAAGTTTTAATGACATGATAACTTATATTTATAAAGCTGCCACATCATCGGATATATACGAGATTTGAACACAGACCATGTCACTATACTCATAAAAGGAGATCATGAGAAATCATTTGTATTGTATGACTGCCCATTTTGAGTTATATTCAAGCAAACATGAGTACATGATCCGATACTTATTGTACACAATGCAAAAGTCAAAATCTGTTGAGTGATGATGAAATGGACACAAAAATTGACAAAGATTATTATAACTAAATATGTTGTATACATAAATAATAATGAATAGCCTAACTTTGAAACTTAAATTATACATATGATTATGACATGTAAAAATACTAAACACACAAAGAACATCAAACTAATCCCCTAATCCCCAAAAAGCTCTAGATAATAATATATCCAAATAGATAAATCTCAATGGTTTCTTTTCCTTAAATTTTCAAGGAAAATGAATAGTGGATGTCGTGTATATATAGATTAATAGTATGGAATTACCGGAGGTGGTGGAGAAGCGTACGATACTCCGATTACTGGTGGCAGAGGGGTGTTATCTGATGGTGGTGGTGGTGGGTGTGATTGAGAATAATGAGGTGGTGATCGATGGTGGTTAGTGGGTGGTGGTGGTGATGGTGATGGTGGTGAATGATGGTGGCTAGTGGGTGGTGGAGGTGGCAGTGGTGGTGATGGTAGAGTACAGCCGACTGATGGTGGTGATTGGTGGCTGCCAGGTGGTGGTGATTGGTAGCTGCCCGGTGGTGATTGCTGACTTCCGTGAGGTGGCGATTGATGGCTGACTGGTGGTGATTGGTGACCTCCGTGGGGTGGTGATTGGTGGCTGCCAGGTGGTGGTGATTGATGACTTCCGTGTGGTGGCGATTGGTGGCTGACCGGTGGAGATTGGTGGCCTCTTGGTGGTGGAGATTGGTAGCTTCTAGGCGGTGATTGGTGGCTGCCAGGTGGTGGTGATTGGTAGCTTCCAGGAGGTGATTGGTGGCTTCCTGGTGGTGGAGATTGATGGCTTCCGGGTGGTGATTGGTGGCTTCCCGGTGGAGACTGGTGGCCTCCCGACGGTGGAGATTGGTAGCTTCCAGGTGGAGGTGATTGGTAGCTTCCTGGTGGGGACGGGTGACTTACGGGAGGCGATTGGTGGCTTCTTGGTGGTGGTGATTGGTGACTTCCTGGTGGCGGTGATTGATGACTTCCTGGAGGTGATGGGTGGCTTCGCGGTGGAGATTGGTTGCTACCTTGCGGTGGAGATGGAACAGGTTGACCCGTTGGTGGTGAAACATGGGAAACAGGTGGCGGTGGAGGATGATAATGGGTTGACGGAGAACTTCCTTCACTAGGTGGTGATGGCAAAACAGGGGACGTCACCGGTGGCTGTGGTATCGTAATTGGCGGTGGTGGAGGGTGCGTTTTAGTACCCGGTGAAGAGCCCGAACTAGGTGGTGGTGGTTGAGCCGGTTGACCCGAGGGCGGCATTGGTACAGGCCTTGTAGTCGGAGGCTGAGACGGTGTGGGAACCGAACTCGAACCACCACATTGCAAATTCCTACAATCAACAGGTCTTGCATCCCTAGAACTACATTGCCTAATAGACCTTTGATTCACTCTTCCAACAATACAATTCTGCCCATCATCAAACACCTTACCGCCACCCGAACACGATGGCGCTTCACCCGTAAAATAATTAAACGAATATGTAAAGTTCAACAACCGCGGTAACCTACAAATACCATCAGTCACCACCCCAGTCAACCTATTATGCGCCACATTCAACTGTTCAACACTTCTCATTCCGGCTATCGCACCCGGTAACGGGCCTTGTAGTTTATTAAAACTGACGTCGAAAACCGTTACTTGTTTTAATAACCCGACCTGAACGGGTATACACCCAGTTAAGTTATCATTCAGGAGAATAATCTCATTTAATGTTTTCCCCATATTCCCAATGCTTGGGGGAATACATCCCCCGAGATCATTATTCGCCAGAACCAAAACAGATACGGGAGAATTACCTAAATTCTCCGGTATCCCAAACCTAAAACGGTTATCGTTTAGAAAAACTGCATCAAGGTTTTTATCAAACAATGCATCCGGAACCGACCCTTCAAACTCGTTAAACCGAAGATCTAAAAACTTTAAAACCGGCAACGATAAGACCACGGTTGGGAATACCCCAACAAAACGGTTGTTACTCAAATCAAGCTCATAGAGTAGTCTTAAATTTTTAAAAGTTTTGGGGACCGTGCCACAAAACCGATTCGAGTTGATATGAAAAAGAGCAAGATCGGTTAAAAGGCCGAGTTCGGGTGGGAGGTAACCTGCGATATCCGCGTGGTTTAAATCAATCCCTGCTACAACCCGAATAGACGGGTTGGATGGAAACGGGGCGCAGTAGACGCCGGCGTAGGAACATACATTCGGGCCGACCCAATTAACCGTAAAGTTAAATGGGTCGGACAGAATAGCTTCTTTCCATGCTTGTAAAGCAATGTAGGCTTGTCTAAGTCTTGGGTTTTCGAAAGTCAGAGTGGGAGTGGTGATGGTGTCATCTGCGGCGGCGGACAGATGGAGGAGGGTGGCGGAGAAGAGTAGGGTGAGGAGGATATAGGGTGGATGCATGGTGGTTGGGTTTTAGAGAGAGAAAGTGGAAATAAGAGAGTAAAGAGTGAGAGTGAGGGTGGGTTTGTGAATAAATGGGACAACGTGAGATTACTCTTAAGTTTTCCACCAATGTCAGAATTTAAAGCTTTGGTTTTAATATTGTTTTACTAATTTATATACTATTAATTGATTGATTTAGGTCTGAATTATATGGTACTCTTTTGTTTATTTATTTATTAATTATTTAACCATTGTAATAAGAGCTTTAAATTTGAAGAAATGTTAACGGATTTAATTTGAATTTATAAGTGTTTGACTACTTGGCATTGATTATTTTATATAAGTGTTTACTAAGTACTTTAGTTGAAAGTGATGAATAAACGTATATCTTTTTAATGAGAAAAAAAGTTAATAAAAGAACTTCTATAAAAAAACACATAAGTTCAACTTTAATAAAAGAAATATGTTATTCAAGAAAAGTTTCTTTTTACACCTCATATTTGCTTCCCTTGAACGAAAAATTGATAATTACATCAAATTATTTAAAATCATTATAAACTTATATATTCATTTTAATTTATTTAAGTAACGCTAAACATACAAATCATCACTTGTTCAAAATCATTTTTGTATTTCCTAATTAGAGAACTTTGTTTATTATGTTACATTTTAACATAAACAATATAATGGCCTAAAAAAATACTTTACAAAACTTGTTTATTTATAGTAATACGAAATCTATTTGTAATTTTTAGTTGTCAAATACTCATCTTCATATGCGTTGTCTTGTCGCCCCTTGCATTACATATTTGGCGTCATATTTCCCCGGTTTTATGTTGTCGACTAACGTCATTTAGCGGTCAATTTATGATACGTTTATAGTACAGTAATTGGTTGGTGGTGGGATTCCTATAAATACCCTTTAATTTCTAATCCAGAGTAATAAAATTTGTTAATAATTCTAATTTATTATTGGGTATTGACTGATTGAACTTATGAACGGATTAAATGAAATTAAATAGTAAGTTTCAGTTGTTTATTGTGATCCTATTGTAAGGATTATATTGTGGTTAGTTATGGGTGATATTCCGTCGTGATTAACATGACACCCACGACTAACCACGGTCTAAAAGATAAATTTACAAAAACGTATTTTCCTTTTAAATTTTATTTAATTTATAGTTAATCCTATTACGAGTAGCGATTATTATGCAGTATTTGTTATTTGCTACTCCATTATTTTTAAAGTAATTAAATAAAAGTTTAATTAATTTAAGGGGAAATAAAATAAAATAGGCTAGGGAAAGGCAATTCATTACTGCAATTCGAGTATAGTTAACGTTTGTAGGCAGAGAAGTGACTCTATCTACCAAACCATGTTTATCTACAAATGTAATTAACATATACAAGCAGATGAAATGGGTTGTTGCGGCAGGTCAAGGAAGAAGTAACAAATGAACAAGCAGATGAATGGTGGTTTTTTTTAGAAGAATAGCTTTTATATTTAGTAATCTTTTTGTTTGGGTAAGCCTAGTTTATAAACAAATGTAATTACTTTAAAAGTATGTTAAACTTCATAAAAACTTATACTAAGAATATGATTTATATCATTATTTTTGTACTTAAAATATTTTTTATTAGTTCTATTTTTAATTAATTAATTGTAATTGTGTTATTAAAGAAAATGAAAAATAAAAACATATTGGGTTCAAGTTGTCCGTTGTGATCTTGTCATGAAAATTTCACTGTGCTTAGTCATGGGTGACAATCCGTCGTGGCTGACATGACACCCACGACGAGTCACAATGAACGTCATGATTGCGAATGGTCTAATAAAGTAAGAGTACAAATTTGATACATTTTAATTATTTTCTTTTCTTAAATATAAAAGTTTGTTAATTATCCTTTTTATAGATTCTTTTTCTTAGATACAAACGTCAATAAAGGTGGAAGGACATTCTATATCAATTGGGTTGTTGACTTAATGGTAGACATTCTTGTTGATTTTGGTTCTTATTTTGACGACCTTTTGAGTTTTGCAGGCTATGTTTCTACAAGAACCACATACATATACATTTTACATTGTGTCAAAATAATTCGATTTCAAAAAACAATGTGCAATAAATTAGTGTTTGAGGTTATGTATAAAAGTAGCATTTTGAGGTAGCAGGGTGAAATTCCTATGCAAGTTAAGCAAGGGCAAGGAGATCGATGAAAAAACTATATATAGACGATAAACAAATACTGACATGCGGCGATTGTACATCAAATATTGTGCTACCGTACGTGAATATCACATATTTAATGCACAAACTCATCAATTATCATCATCTTTTGTCTTTTTCTTTTGTTTTACATTAAGATTGTTTAACGATAACGTACAAATCACATCCATCCACATCCACCTATGTATTGTCATATACGTGAAGTTGCCACCGCACATGAATATATGCATGCATGATAAAGTTTCAAGACACCTTTAGGATTAATTTACTTATGGTAAGTAAAGAATAACAAACAGAATTCCAAAACTTAGGATAAAGATATTATATCCTAAAAGTATACGTATGGCACTGTATATCGTATAGACACTATATAGTGACAGCATTAATTCTTTATCCCTGAAAAGAGGATATTAAAGGAGATGGAACAATACAAGTGTAAGAGTCCAATAATATAATATAAAAAGTTTAAAGGTGAAAAATTGGAAAGACATGCACTATTGCTCTTTGCCAGATTAAAAGGAAAAGAATTTTAATTCATGATAACTATTATTAAATAATTAATTAAATAAGTAATTTTAAATGAGTATTAGAACCAAAATAAAGAAGCATGCAGGTGCTAATTTTGAAAAGGAGAACGTGGGAGGGAACCAAATTATCTAAAATAACATTTTTAATTTTGTCTTATAAAGTATTAGTGACTAATTAATAAATTAAATGTATTAAAAAGTTATTATATTTAATGATTTAGTACGTTGATCTTTCATTAAAATATTACTTAAACAATCAACAATACGTACGTTTAGTTACATTTTACCTTTTTTCAACTTCCGAAAATAGCAATTTTATGATAATATTACTTCTTTTTAATTAAGCTTTCAATATCTTATCTTATATGTTTCTTTTAGATACTTTTAATAAAAGATGAATACAAACCAAAAGATTTATCATATTTTGTAGTAGAAACAAGGGACCCATGTTGGCTGCATGCAGAAGTTAAGGGGGAGCCCACACGTCAAACCAAGATTGGGCCCACCAAAAATAATACGCGTTTAGGTGACGCCGCGACAGAGTCAAAGTGGTTTCACACGTCGCCAAAACTGTTCGATATTATGGTGTGATTACGGATTACCCATTACGATAAACAAAAGGTACTTTTCGACATTAGACTCATCATGCTTTTAGCATTTCGTTTTGCAAAGCCTTTGTACTCATGAGATTCATCATGCATTGAGCGCCATTGTCCTTACATTTACGATACCATATCGAACTCATTTATAATTACGAGCACATGGTTCAAGTGGCCACTGGACCCTGTATCCCACTATCATATGTTACGGCAAAAATGTGCTCACCGTCAATGGCTCATACTTCACTTATTAGGATACATTATTATTCGGTATGCAGGCCTTCAACTCCATTCGATGCGAATAATAGCCCACTTGTGTCGGATATTTTTTATTAATTGATCATGGATTTATAGTTGTGAGATAGAGTTGTGAGTTGTAACTTTGCAATTGGAAGCCATAGCTTCTAATTATATAAAACGTTTGATAAAACAAAGGTCTGGTAGAGAATGTAGCTTCTAAGATTTTATTATTATTATTATTTTCTAGATGGAGTTAGTTTTTGGTAAATTGAAAGACGAAGGTTCAAACTTGAAAGTTGGTTGCCAAACAGATCCGTTCTTTTTACAACAATACAGGCTTATTGGGCCTGTAAATCCACCGTATATGACCCAAACCTCATATTAACTAAATTTTGGTAGACCAAAGGATAAAAAGAATTCCACAAGCCCAATGGACTAGCTGTGTAATTAAAAAGTTGGAGGGGTGCAGAGCGACAAACAGGAAAACCATAGGGACTGAAAACGTATTTTACTCTACAATTTATATTCATTACATGGCAACATCCATTCAAGCATATCTAAATTTATCAAACACATCCTTGTAATAAAACGATCACACATCTTCAAATCATAATTACATTTCAAACGGTATAAACTTTATAAACTAAAAAAAGGTAGCAGCTGAAAAAGGTATAAACACATTGGGTGCCATAAGCTCAATCACATCTAAATCCTTCTGTTTAAGATGCATATAAACAACCCAATCTCCATTTACACTTGCACTTGGCATTGTAGTTATGTACCCGGTTCGACTACCCCAGGGAATATGATACGAACCAAACTCCGGCTTGCCCCAACCAAAATCCATATCGTTAATCGGTAAATCTTGACCAGATGACACCACAACAGCCTCACCTTCACACCCAAAATATATCCTTGCAACTGCAGGATTTGGTCTATGCAACTCAACCCAATCAATCAACCCTCTAAAATGTTCTTCATTTGTTGATTCACCCACAAATTTATGTATCCCATATGCAACTTCATCAAGTGTCATTTTCTTTAACTCATTATTGTCCAACAAACCATATGGGACAGACACAACATTCCCAAAATGGTTTTGAAATAAAGATAGATTTTTCTTATCGTTTCCTGCTAAAAAACGTCTTCCATTTACGACAATGCCCATTCTAAAAGGAGTACTACTTGTAGCATTGGTATCTCCATTTGCTAATAATTTCCAAACAAATGCCGTGAATGACAAAAGTTTGCTGCTTTTGGTTTCTTTGGTGCTTGCTTCAGACTGAAGATGTTCAATTGATTTAGAACGAACATAATATGTGCGACTAAAAAGGGGTTCCTTGAAGGAAGACGGTGGAGGGAGTGATGATATGGGGATGTATAGATCATCGAGGGATGATTCGTAATGAGGTGGATGTCTTGGGTTCAAGATTGAGGGACGAAATGATGGGATGTTTGAGATTGTTTCGAATTGTGCATACTTGGCCCATGCAGATAAGAACATGCCCACTGAGTAACCATCGGCTACTTGATGGTTAATTGCACATGATATTATTATGGATCCACAGTTCAATTCTGTTGCCTGTTTCATTAATAAAATTCGATGTAATGATTTATGTACTTGTATTTCTGCTATACATCTGTTTGACTATATATATCTTAGCCCTTGGGGGCACAAGAGAAAATTGTAAAAAGAAGATTTTGAATACACTTAATTAATCTCTTGCTCCAAATATAATTATCATAATTCAGTGGATACATATTATATCCTATCTTTAGAAAGTTTAAGAATTTGATTAGACATAACTTAAAAGCATGGTTTGAGAGCAATGTTTTTTGTTGTCATCGGTTGTCCCATTAGTATCAATAGTATTATCCAAACCTACACACAATTATTCATATAAAGTTTTCAGAAAATAAAATAAATAAAAATGAATCATAAAAAGTTGTAATTGTCCTTTCAAGTACTTAACTCCAACTTTATGTTGTTAGTTAACCTGAATACTACTAGGCTAAAGACCATTTTAATCTCCGTGTCATTTAGTATAACTATTAACATAGTTGTAATTTTTAAGTTTGCCACAAGCATGCATGTATATGTGCAGTTACCTGAACTGATAGCACGCCATGATTGATCGTTGGCACCAATTTCCCCTTAACAGTTTGATCAGGATGATAAAAATCCAAATCTTTCAGCTCCACATCAGCATGAGCATGAACAAATTCCACCCCTCTATTATTACACATCACCTCAGGCTCTCCTTGACAATTCAACACAATCTCACCAGCAAGCGGATAAAATATCGATAATACACCAGCCAACGACCTCTTCATCGTCTTCACCACAGTTTCTGAAGACATGTCAATGTTGTCCTTTTTCTTGTAACAAAAGAATACTCCAATTTCAATAGGTGGAAGGAGCAAGTCTAGGTTCGATAAGGGAAGCCAGTGTTGGCTCATTGGTGTGACGGCTGGTGAAATGACCTCTTTACCCATTACGATTACTTGATAATCGAGGGTGAATTGTGAAAGTGGCGGTGGTTTGCGAAAGTGGTGCAATTTTGCAGGACTTGTTTGATGAAGTTGAGTATATTTTATCATACTCATGATGGATATGAAGGGGATAAAGTATTGTGTTGGAGAATAGAGAGGAGAATGCCAAGATTTTATGGCAAGAATGCATGTAAATTTATAGGGACATTAATCATGGAGATATACTACGTACTAATTAATCTAGCGACGACTTAATTAAATTTTGCATGGCTTGATAGTCCAGGATCTATTCAATGTTTTGTGTGACGTAATTAGGTTATTTTAGTTGATCATAGTTAATCATAGTTAATTATTAGATTTGAAGAATGCTATTAAATACCGTTTATAATTCAAAGTCTTGATTTAAGAGATTTTGAATGATATAAATCAATATTTAAAATATTAAAGGGTCATAGTAGTATTGAGATAACATTTTAATTATTTGATTATGACAAATGTATATATTCGTAAATTAATAAATGGTTCGTAATAGTAGTGTGTATGACTAATTCTCTTTTGAAAAAACAAACATTTAAAAGGTCTTTGACTATGAAAGGTTATAATTAGTAGACGTTTTATGAAAAGATTTGACCTATATGTTGTTAGACGATTATCGTTTTATAGTTGGCACGTTGGAAAATCTAGCATGATATATATACAAAAGCTCGAAATATAATAATTAAGTTGATCACTATATTTAATTAGAATCTTGATATTTAATGAACGAGTATTATACATATTTAATTATGGAGTATTATATATAATGTATTCATAGAAGTGGGAACTGGCCTGTTTATAAATGGCATAATATTTAACTGATATGTCCAGAAAATATATATATTTAGTTTTCTTAAAGTCGTAATCTTAGTTTTGAAAATCTTTATTAATTATATTATTCATCAAACCAAATATCATATATATTTATTAAAATTTCTTTTAATTGATTAAAATATGAAGTAGACATTTATTTTAGAACAAACTAAAAAAGGTAATATAAACACTTCAAATGGAACAAAAAGAGTAACATTTATTTGTTAGTGATTAACCGATTGTACTAGTTACAAAGCAAGTCAACAAAAGTATACAAAATAAAGCTTTTGCTCCAAAAATTAACAGTATCTATTTTTAAATTGGACAAGGTTTGTTACATAGCAATGTTTAATGCCCAACTAAGCATATTATCAATGTGACAGTTTTTCATTTTTCTCTAGATTTTAATTTCTGTAAAATCCATATTGAGCAAATTTAAAAAAAGAAATATTGTGATTTAAAGTTTAAACAAAATATATAAAAAATAAAGTAATTATTTTTGTACATGTGTTTCCTATTTATTTATTTCTTTTTGTTTGTGGGACTTCCAAATGTCAGGTCCCGTTTTTGGCTGTGAACAATGTTTTTCATTTCCTTCCTTTTGGAGGCTTGTTTCTTGTCGTATCATATCTTTTGATCTCTCATAATTGTGTATGGATGGTTGTTTTCCTCAATTTTATATTATCTCTACTTTTCCAAGTAAGATTGCAACATGAGTTTCTTTAAACCTGTTTTCAAAATTCCAACATTATCCTGTGAAAAAAAAGGTTTGTTAAATTATATATACATAATTAACCATTCTAATTAAATATCTCTTTAACGTAAAATAGGTAATAAACATAAATTATACACAATTATTAAATATAAAATTCGAAATGAGCCATTAATAAATATAATGTTAGGACTCTCGGTTTTTAAAATTGGAATGCATATTGAAATGAGCTAAGTAGTGCTTGTCCATAGAACTAGTCCATGATGAGTTGGTGACATGGAGTCAATGTATATAAACATTGCATTATTCCTTCAAGTCGATACAATACAAGTTTATGGAAGAGAGATTAAACAAAGTCCATACACATGGACTTGAGAAAGAGAAAATTATGGGCCCCACTTCCTTTCTTTTGAATTGAAAATAAGTAAAAAATAAAATATTATTTTAATAGTAAAACATTAAGTGGGACCTAGTTATGAACTTGTTTAGATTTATAGAGTAGAATAATAAGTTTATAAAAAGTGGAAGTTTATAGAAACTGATGTGGCATGATGTGACAGTGATATAGAATTACTTTTAAGTTTATAAGGACCGAGGCTCTTAGTGATATCACAAATAAATTTAAATAATATCACCAATTAAGGCTCAAAAATGTCAACAATTCATGGACCGATGTCACGGACCACCGGTCCTTACAACGCCGTTGATGACAACGATCATGTCCTTTTATTTGTCAAGACATAGTTGTATTTTTGGTACATATGAGCATGCTTTACTGAAATAAACTCCTTACATTTGACTGTTATTAACTATAGCCTATAGGTAGTACATGGTCTGTGTACCAAACTACAAATAAGTACAAATGCTGATCGTCGAATCAATTCTTCACATTTTTAAGGTGATAGATGTTAATCATGAATTTCTTCGCATTTGAAGCTAGGCATGAAGATTTAGAACCAAATAGTCGCGTGCCCTTAAGTAAAAACGTGTTTAGATCAATGTTTCCACGCATGAGGATTATTCTAGTTGAAAAGAATGTAACCATATTTTGATGTGTAAACCATCGGAGAGAAAATTAGAGAAAAATTTCAACCTTGTAAAATAGATGTGCGCAAATCCATTTTTCTTTTCTTTTGCTGTTTTTGTTATTGTCCTTGTTGTATTATGCTTCAGTGTTCTATCTCCTTTGGTATCGAAAAGTCGCATAAAAGTGATACTATATACCGGATAAAAACAAAAGTAAAGTAGTAAATGTTTTAGATACCAAAATTAGAAAATTTGCGTTTAGTTACGTAAAACTCATACTAGTGTAATTGGTTTTTTGATAAAAAAATTTTATAAGAAAATCGAAAAACAAGAAAAAGTGCTCAAATTTGTGTTTTTAGATTTTATTGCAAAAGCAAGATTTCCTCTCGCTTGCTTCTTTTTCCATTTAAAAAATATACTTGAACAGTTGAACTTGATAATTGATTTTGTTCGTTAAACTATATTCGGTTTGTTTTTATTTTCGGTGAGGTTTAGACCTTACGTCTACATACAGTGGTATGTTTTTTTTTACTAGTATCGAATCCCGCGCACAGCAGCGGGTGAATTACAGATATCTCCTTTTTAAGGATTAAGAAAGAAAATGTTAAATATTGTGTGAAATATAATATTAATTGAATGATTTGTATAATTAATAAGTAAATGAATAAGTGGAGGGATAAAATAGTAATTTTCGATATTCCTTTTTTAAGGATTAAGAAAGAGAATGTTAAATGTTTAATAAGAGTTATTGATTATTATATTTCATTGGATTTTTTTCAAAATGTATTATACTTTACATTTTTACTACTGTAAAGTACATATTTTTAAAACTTTTATTGTATGTATTGAACTTGTCAATTTCATCTATTGTATATACACTTTGTTTTTTTGACATTTGATTGTATATTTACTCAAATATACAATGGAAGGCCAAAAAAAAAGAGTACACATACAATAGATGAAATGGACAAGTTCAATATATACAACAGACCAAATAAATATACATTCCATACAATAGTAAAAAGATAAAGTATAACACACTTTCAAACAATAAATCCTATTTTATTTATATACAATCAAATAACACAATTTAAAGGACAAAGGAATTGGTATCTTGTGTTTGGTTTCTCTAAAATTATGTTCTCTGATTATAGTTTCGTACGGAAAATTTTAGTAAATACTTCTTAAAACTCTGAAATTAGGAAATTAATCAGAGCTTTTGGGTCAACAAATGTATAACCCACATCGATTCTAGTTACAGTTAGTAATAGTAGGCGAACAATAACAACACATGCCGTTTTTATTATTAACTTTCGAAATTTATATGCTAGTCCTAAATTAGTTTTTTTCTAAATCCCAGAAAATATAATATCAAATGAGTCTAATAATAATTTATAACAAAACATAATTATAGGTAGGTATATTTGCAATGAACCAATCAAATTTATTTATCCTATGTTTATTACATCTAAAAATGGAGTTAAGGTTGACTAAATTTGCTTACGTGACACCAATCAAATGCTACCAAGTACACAAAATTAATATGTGTCATTTTTTTAATTTTTTTCACAATAAATATTCCATGTCATTAATTTTTATGTGACAAATTTTTAATATTTAAAATTATTAAATTAAATTAACTTAATTAATTACTATAATTAAATCATTGAATAAATCAAAATCAATATATAGATATTAAATTATTTGAATATGTACCGATCATAGTAACGAATGGTAATAACTATTAATTTCAATATAGAATGTTAATCGTAATTAATAAATATTAATTTAAAAAATTAATGACAATTAAGAATCATTTTATAAATATAAAATTTTCTAAACTAAAAATAAAATTCAATCTTTTATGTAACTATAAATTCATAATTTTCACTCACCAAATACAATTCAACTTGATTGGTACAAACACAAATCTTTTATAGAAATACACTTTCATAGTATGTGTATTAAATTGTATATCTTTTTGTACTTATGTTTTTTTTCGTTTTTCACATTACAATTGATATATAATGTGTTATTGTGAATTATCAAGCTCTGTACAAGAAACAAGAATTTTCAGAAAAACATTGTCATATTTTGGAGACACAACAAATGTATCACTTTTATTCTAAAAACATTGTAATAAATATTTAGCTTACATTTTATTACTTTCTATTTACACATAAAAACAAAATATAACTTAATTAACGTATAAACTTAAATAACTATAGACATTTTACCTTATAAATAAACAATATCATACTGTCGTGCATCGCACGGGTTTTAACACTAGTATATATATATAATGAGTGGGGATCAAGAGGGAAGCAAAAAATTAAGGAAGGAAGGAAGTAAATCTCAACCCTTGATTTCATTATAAATGAATTTTAAAAATCACAAATAATTTCAAAATTTAACATTCATCACTAATAAATGTTAAAAACGTTTTTTAATAAAAGAATCTAAGGCTAAGATTTGCTTCCCTCCTTCCCCAAATTTTGAAGTTTTCCCTATGGATCCTTCCCCTATATATAATAATGTTGGTCGGTTTGAATTTCATTCGTATTCTTTTACCCTGAGAGATTTTGACAACAACCTTCAGTGAGCCACTAATTTCACTCATAGCTCGTGGTCACTTCTAACGTGGTGGAAGTCCAAATCCACCTACGAGTAAAATTTGTAAAAGATTGATTATCAATCATCATTATAAGTTATCCCGTCATCTGTCACTCACATCGTCAAAACTTGTAAAAGTAATAAACAACAATAAATTCCAAACTCGTATGAAGCCAAGTGTTACAAAGCGCAAGAATCAAACATCACAACAGCCTACAAATATTCAAATGTCTTGCAAATGAAGTTCTTTGAAAGACAGTAACATTACAAGTTTTCAGGTAGTCCCTTTGACACCAGCCCTTTCGGTTTGAAAGCACAAAAACAGGAAATGCTATTTAGAATAATGTAAAAAATGTCACTTCTACCTTTCTTTGAGCTCTGCTTCAAATTCAAGTAGTTTCTCACGGATAGGTTTCAGGAACATCTTCATATCCTGTCGAAGTCGGTATTTATCTTGGTGAATAAGATCCTTCTCTTCATTCAGCCTCACTTCAACCTATCAAGAGGAGAATTGGAAGACAGAATTAGCTTCATAAGGCATCGCGTCAACTCTAGAATAGATAGGGGGAAAAACTTGTTATATGTGAAAAGGTTGGAATTTATGAATGCAACACTCAAAATATATATGTAACCATATCTACCTAAGCAAAACATGCTCTTTCCTCACTTAAATTGTTTAATCTTTCAAGACTACCCTTATCACATATGTTTAGTTGTATGTATTAGCTACCATTCTATCCATTTTCATTAGCATGATTAAAGTACTAATAGAGTTTCTATACCCAAAAAACTATAGTCTTCACTTAAACCACAGATCTTTCAAATAGCTAAAAACTTTGTTACAATCAGCCCATTATCTCTGAATTCTTTATTAAAGATTACCTGCAAATCATCCAGTTCCCCAAATGAGAACTCAGCTATATCCAAATTGCCTTTGAATGTTTTCTTCTCTTCTCCAATAACCCATTCCCCTGCTCACAAAATATCTAATTCTAAGACTACAATTTGGTAATTGGGAAAAAAGAAAAACCGATTAATGAATTGGTAGACCAAAAGGACTTCCAGCAGCTTACCTTTGACTTGCAATGTTATTTCATATGTGTACCCAACACGCTTCTTGTTCCTTACAGTCACCAAAAACGCCTGAAAAGTATAAACAAATTTATGAGGATGAAGTGTAAGCCAAACTGGTTTAATAATAACAACTTATATTTTATTTCAGTTATCTTCCTTTTGTCGCTCTCTTCATCAAATCTGACCAAACCTCTAACACCACAAATATGTATTTTCTTTCTTAGCCTAATGAATTTTACATTGCTTTTATTTTGTGAACGTGGCTTTAAAGGACGTCATATAATGATCAATCAAAATACTCACATCTCCTGTGCATCTCGATACTTCTGCAATTTCTGCCTTCCCGGAAGAGAACTCCAAAGAACCCACTGATAGAACTAACTCCTGAAATATTAAAGATGAGGAAACCAAAATTATGAAGATTTCTGCATTTGAATGTAGACATACGACCATAGTTGACCACTCGATAAGGGTGGCAAATTCGACCCAATCACTTATGAATGGGTTACTTTGGGGTATGTTTAATCTCTAATAGGTCAAATCAAAAAATGGGTGAAAAGTATGCGCAAAGTGTTTTAAACTATTAGTAATGCCTAAAACCTCCAAATTCACTTTATCCAAAAAAATATATATAGATAAATACTGAATTAATATAATGCTGGTCACCATAATTGACAAACTAAATATTAATTATAAAAATAATTTATTACGACAAAAAGTGCTTCAGGTCAACACGATCCAATCCTTAAAGAAAAACTATGCATCTTCACCTGGGCCCATTTAACCCTTACGATACCCATCGATTTTGGCAATTATAATACGCGGGGAAAATCTGAACAAGCCTAATCCACCATGTAAGTATCTGAAAATAAAAACAAACCTTGATTCTTTCAGTTGCCCATTTGTTTAAGTTCTTCTCCTCCCATGTTCCAGCCTATATAAAGGTATGACGTTATATTTTTAGTCAACAATGACTACCAAGGTTACAGGAAAGCAAAGCATTCAGTCAATTATACTTTTTTGGCTACTAAAAAGTAAGCATTGTCAATGTTATGCATTTGAAACAATGTAATTTAATTTCATAAACAGATTAAATTTACTAGCTAGGAAAGATTTCTGAAGTATGAACAGCAACAACAAAATGATTCAAACTTTTTAACATATAAAATTACAAACGAAATCACCTTGTTCCAAGCAGAGCCAAGATGATTAGAAGAATTAGACCCACTTGAAATATCTTCAGCAGTTAGCTTACGTGGAACAGGAAGTGGTGCAGCATCTTGTTTACTTTCTCGAACCCAATAAGTATAAGATGATGTTGCATTTGATTCTGCATTCTGTTTCTCTGATGATACCACACCACCTCCTTCCATCTTTATATTAAATATCCCCTTTTTAACCAGAAAAGATTCAAATCCGGTTCACCTGAAATCAGTCTGCACAGTAAAACAACATAACGATTCAATTTTGTAACCTAAGATTTCTAAATCCAAGAAAAAGATTCAAACCCAATTAACCTGGAATTAGTCTGAACAACAAAACAGCAAAAAAGATTCAAACTTTGTAGCCTATTATTGCTAAACCCAAATAAAAGATTCAAACCCAATTCACATGAAGCCCTTCTAAGCAACAACAAAATTGAAACTTTATGGTGTAAAATTACTAAACCCAACAAAAGATTCAAACTTTTTAGCCTAATATTACGGAATCCAAAAAACAAACAGAATTACTCCGTAAAAAAATTCCAATTAACCTCGAATTCGTTTGAACAGTGAAACAAGAAAAAGATCCAAACTTGATAGCATAAAACCCTAAATGTATTAGGGGAACGAACTCAATGAAGTTAAAAGATCAAACCTGATTTGATGAAGGGCAAATGTAAATGGGTAAAGAATAGTGGTCAAAATTGATGCACGAAAATCAAAGTGAAGAAGGAGATCTGGGTTGACTGAGGAAGCTTCTGGACTGAAGACTTTGTTCCGACGTATATAGAAAAATTAATTAAAGGGTATTTATAGGTGGCCTATTTCGCTACAAACACCTATCGCACACGAACTCCAAAACTCATGCTATTTAAGTACGAGTAATCCGTAACTATTTTATAGTTGTTAGTACAATTTTTTATCTAAAGAAAAGAAATTTGCTGATTAATTATGTTTTTAAGCTAAGTAGGATGGTGTTAAAAAAAAGAGAAAAAACTTGATATGATGAATTATAATAATTTTAAGTTGTGAGCTTTTGATAACTTTTGTTTTATTGTTTTAAAGGTTTGGTAGAGGGAAATGTATTCAATTTTTGTGGGATATCTATTGTTTATGTATAATTTTAATTTGCTCTATTAGGTGTATTAAATTCGGAAAAAAGGTGCATTTGATGTGAGTTACCGGCTAGCAAAATGCACATCACCGATTTCATGCCACGTAAGTGTACACATGACAAAAACGTCAACAGTATATACAATAAACTTCGAACAATAGTTGGGTACGTACGATTTCAAGAGAAGAATAGTTGTCCGTCATAATCACAACCTTCGCCGAAAACCTACAACTTCCGACCGGCCATCATAAACCACAACCATCTCTCTTTCTGACGGTCTTCTGGCCAACCATCCGCATGAGCAACATCTCATGCCTATTCGATGATCGTAGGAGACAACCTACATAAACCAAACGCTATAAATTATAATCTGAAACCCAAATGGAAACAAGTCTTTTTTAACTTTTTTTAGCAGAATCAAACACTCACCAAATTATAATTTGAAACCCAAATGGAAACAAGTCAGTGCTCAACTCATCATCCGAATGAGTGTTGTCTACAGCAACACTAGGAATCCCCATGACGTTAAATTATGTATTAATTACCTCTTAATACACGTTTTTGGGATGACATATGGATTGGTGAAAATACGCTCAGGAATATGTTTCCAAGGTTGTACGCCTTGGAATCGGATAAACAGTGTTGGGTTGCTAATAGATGGCACAATGATGGTTGGAGGTGGAACTGGAGTAGACCAATTCGTGGAGGACTCTCGGTTGATCATCTTGTAGCTTGCGAGGATCTTATCTCTCAAATCCATGTTGGGTCCGGTAATGATACATGGGTGTGGGTGCTCGAAACGGAGGGGAACTTCACGGTTAGTAGTGCGCGGAATTTCATTGATGAGGTTATGCTCCCGGAAGGGTCGGGAACGAGATGGTCTAATCTCCTCCCGATTAAGGTGAACATTTTAATGTGGCGTGTCCTTTTGAATAGACTTCCAACGAGAGATAACTTGATTGATAAGGGCATTGATGTGCCATTGGCTCTATGTCCTCTGTGTGGGGTTGAGTTGGAAACTGTTCAACATATCCTATGGACATGCGAAGTGGCAAGGCATTTATGGATTAAAGTTGCTAAATGGGTCGATATTTCGTATCCCATGTCGATCTCCATTGGTGATCTATTAACTTGGGTGGATACGAGTAGATGGTCAAGATTCAAAAAGATGGCTATTGAAGTGATTGTGGTGTCGACTGTATGGGTCTTGTGGAGGTATAGAAATAACGTCATTTTTCAAGCTTCGACTTTCAAAAGAAGTCGGCTTTTTGATATTGTCGTTCTTAATTCTTTTGATTGGTTTGGTAGTAGAAACAAGAAAGTGAACATTCAATGGACAATGTGGTTACAAAACCCATTGTTGCATTTCTCTTTGTAATGTTTTGATTTCTCTAGCTTCTTGCTAGTTTTTTATATAATGCGGCTGTTCTAAAAAAAAAATTTAGATATATTTGTCGGAAGAACTCTATCATCTCCAACTATTTCATCTTTTGACAAGTCATTGGTGTCTTGTAAGTAAGATGTAACAAGACCATCACCCAATGCTATCTTTAGGCACTCTCCATTTGAAGCTTTTAAATGATTTAAATGAGACTTCACACAGTTAGAAAACAGGGTGTTATGTGGACTTGAACTTTTAGTTGAAGAAACTCGATTTAGAGGATATACAGGCACAAACAGAATCAACACCCTTTCAAGTGAGTTAACGTATATAAAATCTGAACCAAACAAAAAGGAGTGAGTGGGAGGATTTTTGGAACGAGCATGAGGCTTATCATGCGTCTCCAGTGTTGTTGAGGTGTCAATTTGAGATAAGTTATCACTTTCGTGTTCTTTTCGTAATAGTAAATCTTCTGCAGTATAGTAAATCCAATATGAAAAGATCGCACAGAACGAGTATTTACATAGAATGTTATCTTCCACAAGAAAGAACAGTCAAATAACTTAATTGAAGGTGAAAAAATGGGCAGGTTAGGTAACGGGTCAAAACAAGTAATATATCGGTAAGGGTTATCGGTTATAAGTAGATACAAAACGTTCTTTATCACTAAATTAACTTCTATGTTATCTTCCACAAGAAAGAACAATCAAATAACTGAATAGAAGGTGAAAAAATGGGCAGGTTAGGTAACGGGTCAAAACAAGTAATATATCGGTAGGGGTTATCGGTTATAAGTAGATACAAAACGTTCTTTATCACTAAATTAACTTATTTACAAATAGACGCCGAGTCAAATACAATTACAAAAACCATATTCTTCCAATGAGAACCATTATTGTGAATTATATATTTTACGAGGTTTTATGAAAAAAAATATTTTAGATTACTTTCGAACGTTTGAATGCATTTGACTTGATTACTTTTAAACTCGTATGTTTTTATCACCCGGTTAAGAAAAACATAACTTGAATTGACCCATTCATATATGATAGAAACTGTCACATGCCCACCTGTCCTGTCCACCTATACAGACAGCTTCCTAGAGTATCAAGAGAACGCATTATTTTCTTTAAGTACAATCCATAGTTATGACTATTATTCAAGAACTAACATAACATAAGTAAGCTAATGTGTACTCTACTTCAGGTCCTTATGTATGAAACAATCACTTCAAAGACTCTTTAAGTCGGAAATTCTTCCCTTGAAATTGTATGTACCCAACTATTGTTTAAAGTCTATTGTTAGTCGGTATCTCACATCAAATGTACCTTTTCTCGAGTTAGGTAAACACAATAGAGCAAATTAAAGTTAGATAGACACAATAAATATCCTATAAAAATTGGATATATTCCTCTACACTAAATCTTTATTTTAAATAAATAAATGAGAACATAAATGAAGTTATTGTTGCGTTTTGTTGTTTTATTATCAAATGCTTTACGTTGTTTATCATCATCAAAGTATGATACATTTTCTAAAATGTAAACCATGTATGTGCAATAACTTTAATAAAATGTGATTCTAAATATAGAAAAAAGCAAAGGAAAATGTAATGGTACAATATATACAGAAATATGGTTAATATAAAATAAAAAATTTCGAGTCCCACAACAGATGACTCAGATTGCATAACAACCACCATTGCAGAATGAGTTTCGGCTTGATTTCGTTTTTCTAATAAGGAATATGGGAACACATATAATTATAGCGCGAAATCTGTTGAGTGTACTATATTAAAATTTACTCTATTGTATGTCCTCAATTCGGAAAAAACATTATTTGATGTGAGGTACCGGTTAGCAAACCCATATCACCGGTTTCCTGGCACATAAGCATACACATGGCGTCACACGTAAGCGCTACATACAATATACTTTGAACATTAGTCGGTTACATACAATAATTTCGAACTATAGTTGACTGTCGTGAATCACAACTTTCGCAACAAACCTACAACTTTCGGTCGGTCATCATAAACCACCACCATGGAATCCTCCAAATTTATGAAACGCAAGTTGATTCATATTAATGATCTGAGAAGGTCTTGATCTGGGGGCATCGTTGAAAAGATGAGTCAACACGGAAGATGAAAATCAAGTAAACAAGGAGTTGTAGCAGTTATGGTTGTGTGATTATCTGCCAAAAAAGTTACATGCATACATTTTTATATTTCTCATTATTGTAAACCACACTTTCAGCTACCCAAGAAGGTTGATGCAATGAACTTGTAAGGTACTGCTGAGACTAGTATGTTGGGCTTCTTTTCCTTTTGCTTCTTGCCTTGCAAGGTACAACTAGTTTAAGCATAGAATGGGATTCTTCACTTTTGGTTCTGTTGATTTATTTGTACCTTCTGCACTGGGTTTTGTACTCTGGGGTTTTACTACTGGTGGCATACAACTTCCACTGCTGGATAAACAATCCTCCACAAAAATAGAAAGCCATTCCATGTAAACATCACCCTCTTCCTACATTCAAAATGGGTACAATCTTAGCTACATAAAGTACAAGTCACTAATGCATTTTTTTGTTTAATAAACACATTTATTTAGAGATATTCTACACGTAAAAAATACATTGTATGTACGTATAAGACCATAGATATTTCTTTTCTGCTAATGTTCAGTGTATATGTTTTTATAATGGTGTTTGGTTTGCAGGACGGAGAGGAAAAGGGAAGTGAAGATGGATTTCTTAACAAAGGTAACATTACTATCACCATTTTCCATTACTTGATATCTAGAACTGTTGACCGGTTACGCACATAAGGAAACTGAAGTACAAACCGAATAGTAACTGGCCCAATCATACCTTGTGAGCTGTTGGTGTCAACATGACTATAGATAGCAAAAAATTTGGGTTGTGTTGGGCAGGCTAAGTTGGATAACGGGTCAGAAACAAGCTCAAGAGTAGCTTCTAAATTTCTTTATTAAAAAGAACCTGTGATAATGGCACAACTTATGCACAGTATTAGCATTATTCTGTTACATTTCCTAGCTTCTTTAACAATTCATAATTATGTACAGTATTCGCATTACTTAGAAAACATATATAATTTCTTTGTAAAAACGGTGGTTTATGATGGCCGGCCGGAAGTTGTAGGTTTCTGACAAGGGTTGTGGTTCACAACAGACAACTATTGTTCGAAATTATTATATGTACCGTTGACGTGTTGCGTCATGTGTATTTTTACGTGGCAGGAAAACGGTGACATGGATTTGCTAACCGGTACCTCACATCAAATAATATTTTTCCCGAGTTGGGTACACAATATAGCGAATCTTAATAAGGTACACACAATAGATTCCGTGCTATAGTTGTGGCGGAACTTAAAAGTTGTCCGCAGGGACGGGCGACGGGGGAGGGAAAAAAATCATTCAATATAATATAAGGGGGTAAATTGTAAATATACGAGATATTTTAGTCTTAAGCCCTCTGAAAATACACATGTATACTAGTTTTACTTTTGATTTTCAGGAGGCTCCCCTGCTCCTAGTATCTTCCGGCCCTGGGTGCATTGTCCTTCTACTAATAATAGTTTGTCATGAATAAACCAAAAGATTGAAACTTCCACTGTGAACCTGCTATTTGCAAGTGACCCTGCAATTACGTACAACATTAGACCACAGTTACTTTTCGGAAGAATCTACAAGCTGATCATTTATTTAGCACACACGTAATTTGAATATATTCACTACTTTTCCACCTGATCGAAATAATAATTACAATTGGAAAAATATTATATAATTTTTTTTCAAAAAAAAAAAAAAAGAACTTTTGAGAAAGCCATGATTCTTCAACTTTGAAGTTGGTGATGTGGAATATTTCTCCTGAATGTCCCATTAACTAACGAAAAAGGAAAAGTAGCAGCTTTTCGAGCTACAGATAAAGCCATTGCCAAAGCAGGATCCTATACATAATCAGGATTACTCGTAATCAATCTGTCTAATATGCCTTTATTTTAAATAAACTTATAGTTTACCTCCTCTGTGATAAAAAAACAAATGAAAGGATATTTTCTCATAATGACGGAATGCCCCATCAGCAATGGAAGGTGATATGATGTGCCTCATAACATTGCACCCATATGTGCAAGGGAAGTATCATGAGCAACTGCGTATAACGATGATGCTTTAACTTTCATTAATGTGGTGTCCATAACATCTATTAGATGGATCCTAAATGTAGATACAACCCTCAGAAGTGACGATGACCATATTGAAGATTTTACATATGTATCCAGATTCTCGCAGAGCACAAACATCATTGAGGCGGGAGAATTCTTTGCATCCTTTACTCCAGACACCTCTTTCCCTTTCACTAAGAAAATTCTATCATAATAATCTCATATTCATCATTATCGATCTCTTTGGTTTTGCTCTACATTCACCCATCTAGGGTTTGATCTGATTTATGTATATATTCATCTCTTTGTTGAATATATATACCTTGAATTCTCTATTAATCTTTGTAATCAAGTCCTTTAGAGCCCCGCACACTTTTCTGAAGCTGTCTAATGTACCCATTAATTAATTAAATTTCCATTCAATTCATTTTCATTTCTCGTTCATAAATTTGTATAATTAATTCATCAAAAATGAAATTCAAAGAAGAAGAAGAAGAAGATGAATATCCGGAAAAGGGTTTAGTCGTTATTCTTATTTTTTCGTCTAATTTCAAGAATAAAATTGCTCTACTAAAAACTAATTTCTTATCAAAGACTAATAAAATTTATAATTAATTTGATTAATCGTAATCGAGTTATTTCAACCTTTATAGTTTACACTTCATACTAATACTAATATAATATTAGTTCCTTTGAAACATATGACATTAATGTTGCTTTCCATTTGATAGGATAAATAACATAATTTGAAATTAAAATTCATTTTCACGACAAAATAGCTTCAAAAGTTGCCATTAATAGTAGGCCTTACATGTGCAGAACAATTCGCATTGCGGTATTAACTGGAATTTTCGGGGTCATGGGTGCGGATACCCCTACCTGCAACCATTGCCTACGATTTTGTTTAAGTCCGCGAAGCCACGGGTATTCATCAACCTGTTCATCACTGGACTAAATTGTTTCATCTATCAATTAACAACAAAATTAATATACTTATTGATTTTCGTTCACTGCCCCTTGAAAAATATATGTATATAACTAATCTTAGTGTAAATGATTATGAAAAAATTCGTTACAAAGTAGATGTTTGGATTATGTCTATATACATTACCCCTTTTCAAATATTTATGATTATGATATCATATATGGCTAGTGACTTGTAACCCTATTACGTATATGTTGAAAAGAAAAGGAAAAGGAAAAGGAAGTGCATCAAAAGATAAGTAAATAAACAGAAAGAATACGTCTTCAATGTATAGAGATGGAGTGTATATTTCTTTTCATTTATTTTTAGTAGCGCATCTTTATATTTAGTTATCCTAAAATAAATATTTATTTTTAACTTTTAATTAATTGAAAAAAATTTAAGTGGGTAACTAAAGTAAAAGTTTACTAGTGAATAATATAATAACTTCACCTTTTAAAAATTTGTGGTACTTATTTAATGGACAATCAAATTGAAAAAGAACTAATATATATAAATGACGGTGTTTCAAAATAATGTTATATCACTAGTTAACTCATATTAATTTATAATTAAAAGCTAATATATAAAGTCTATTGAAATTTAATCTGTAAGAATTATATCAATTTGTTTAGATAAGCATTTGCTAACAAAACTTAATTATTGACTAAGGCTTTAGTGATGATGAATATTACTAAGATAAGTTCAGCTATTTACTAATTACCTAACAAATCAGTTATCTATTAAACTTCTTTTCGTCAACCGACTATAAAAATAGTGCTTAGTCTATCGAAATGCAATTAATTATGAATGAATATTTATAGTAAACATTCACCTTTTAAACGTCTCTATTGTATGTACTTAACTATCAAAAATATACGTTTAAAGTATCGAGTGACCTATCAAACCCTTAGCTGATAATTTTATCTCCAGTCATCTTCTTCGGCAATCTGACTTTTTTTCCAATAAAATTCGAATATGTTTTTTCTCATTTCCAAAAGCATGGTATTCCAACAACACACAAACATTATTACTTTTTCCTTGTTCTTGTTCGATGATGAAGATATTGATGAAGTTGTTTTGGAAAATATGGTTGTCGAAAAATGATGTTCCGGAAAAGTGGTCGCTGGCAATATACATGGGTGTATTTGGGACTATTTTGTTTGGATTTGTCGGAGAAGAAATAATGGGTTAAATTGGGGAGATTTTTAATGTTGAAAAAATAGTGTTGCTGGAGATGTTGCTAAAAAACTGATCTTGCCGAAGAAGATGACCGACGAAGATGGTAACCTACTAAAAGTTTAATATTATCTATTATACTCGGTTCCACTACATTAATTGTGAGTTTTTAGAAGTTAAGCACATACAATAGATTAAAAGTAGATATATACTATCGAGATTTGTCCATAATTTGATACATTGAGAGGCTAAACCCATAAAAATAGCCGAGTTGTACGTGATGTGAGCCGATTAACATTAAAAAATTTGCACTAATAGGAAAAATATATAATTTTTTTAGAAAGACAAGTACTCACACATCCACTGCCATAAATGTATATACATTAATCCACGAATATAAACAATTGTCCCTAGAACAGAGATATGTACTAACTTCACGAAGAATCACGCATAACTTCGAAAACACTTCATTTTCTTTCTTTAGAATTACTTTACACCTTGTTGTATGCCTGTAAGAGGAACCATTGATTTTGTGTGTGTGTGTTGTGTAGAAGTTAAATGTTGGTCATTACACTTTGAATCTTCAGTAGTCATTATTGAAGTCGTAAAGTATATGTAATTGAAACATTAATCAAAGTTAAGTTGGTAAAGATCGATAAAAATATTATTATTAGTGTAAAACACCAAAACAAATATGTTTCATTAGGTACTTTTGCATAGTCTAATTGTGTGATAGTAAAGTAAACTAGGGTTTACTAAGTTACTCGATTAAAATGCATACAAGCGTTTAAAAAATATTAGATCTATATACATATATATAAGTGTTTTTTTAAACAAAATTATATAAGAAGAACATGTACCGGTGTACTATTATATTCCACTATAAGTTCACAATTTTATATAAATGAAAATAATTATGCATGTATAAGTGGATTATCATAATCGTGTAATCAGTTACATCATTTTTGTCGTTGTGTATTTAAATAAGTTACGTGATGTATGATTTCACGCTTTCTTATTCTTATGTAAATAAATAGGAGATATTTATATAGGAGAAGGTCAACTATAGCTTTAAGGGTTACGTGCGAGTCTACTATATTTAATTTAATTTCAACTATATAATTCACAATTATCATGAATAATGTTTTTACTAAATTTAAATAAGAAAAATTGATATTATAATCAAATATTTATATTAATATATAATACATTTTAATGTTTTTTTAAGATAAATTTTATTAATTTTCTCATATAATTATAAAGAGTTATTTTTAAAATTCATAAAAATAACTAACATACTCCTAATTATTAGTTATTACATTCTCATTAATACAAACAATATTACACTATAAACTAATTAATCTATGATATTTAATTAATAAACACCTAATTATTAATTACTAAATTCTCATTAATAACAAACATTATTAAACTATAAACTAATTAATTTATGAAATTTAATTAACATATCTCTAACTATTAGTTATTAAGTTCTCATTAATACAAACATTATCAAAGCATAAACTAACTAATATATGACATATAATTTTAACTTAAACTTTTCTATATCTATTGACTATTATCTATGTCTAAACTATTATATAATGCATTTGAAATGTTTTTTTTTAAGATAGAAAGAACTATTTTACCCATAAAAAAATTCAATTTAAGAGTTTTTTCAAAAATTCATAGAAATAACTAACATACCCCTAATTATTGAATTCTCATTAATACAAACATTATTTGATGTTTTTTAGGATTACCATCTAATATAGATAATGTTTAACATCAAAATACAAAAAAACAAACCAAATATAAAAAATCAGTGAAACTTAAACCTCTAAACTCAACAAATGACTTCACAACTCACAACATGTCCATTAAGAACACGAAATTCGACACTAGCAACTCGCGACCCAACCATTGAGTTTGCAATGACATATTATGATATATTTAACTTTAGGTTATTTTGTTACAATTTTTTTTTATGAAAATTTGTTAAAAGTGATTTTTTTCATTTGCAAAACAACATTATTTGTGTATTGTCATATAGTTTTTGATTTTTTAAAATACTTCATAAAACATAATACTATATATCGAATTAATGTGAAATTAACAAATTTTTTTCGCTACATTGTACGAGTATTCTGCTAGTTATAACCAATTCAACTGAACTTAAATTTTAAATATATAAACTTTGACCATGACTTTGAGAGTCACGATTAGCATTCTTCAAATAAATAAAATAATTAATTAGTCCAATGCGCAAGTATTATGTTAGTTGTAACTAATTAAACTGAACTTAAAATTTTAAATATATAAACTTTGACCATGACTTTGAGAGTTACGATTAGCATTCTTCAAATAAATAAAATATTTAATTAGTGTAATGCATATGATCAATAAATGTTAAGACTAATGAATAAAAAAGTCAAAGAGCGTCCCTATTCTAGAAACAAAATTATGATAGTTATATTTAATAAGCTTCCATTTTTTGATTTGTAATATATAAAATCGATCAACTCTAACAATATGTTTTTAATAATACTAATACTAATAGATAACTCCCTAGTAGGAATAATACTTTACTTGTCTTATCGAGCTACCTAGCTTCCTCATAAAGTAATTAATTAAAGACTAGAATGATTCCAACAGCTGATGCTTATATTAATATAATAGGTCTAGCTCTTTTCATCCTTTCAGGTTATTTTCTCTTAAATTTTCAATCAATTCGTTTTTGTTTGCATTATATATTTGTAAAAAAATAAATAATATATAATGCTTGAACATGAACACCCGTTGGATTTCATTGATATGTTTTTAAAGCATATAAACTATGAAGAAGAGAGTGATGAAGATGATGATGATGATGAGAAGAATTTAGTTACAAAACAAGACTTTGAATGTAAATGTGATCGATGTGGTGAAAAAATTAATTGGTATCACAGATATTACTACAAGTGTAATCAATGTCACTATTCGATGCACAAGTTTTGCAAAGAGCTTCCAGCAACAATATTGGAACATGCTTCCCCCCATGCTCATACTCTTATTCTCCTCCAAAGACTAATCAGGTGGAGGTGCAATCTTTGTCAAACCTATCATGATAGACGTAACCTTCGTTATCGTTGTTCTCAATGTGATTTTGATGTTGACATAAAGTGTGCTACAAAATGGCTAAGAATCAATATCATCCATCACCCTAGCCACATACACCCACTTGCTAGCATCGCCAGTGGCAAACAAATATTATGCGAGTGTGGTGCATGTGGGAAGAAACATACAGGGATCTTTTATCAATGTGTGGTTTGTCCTTCTAGCCCGTTGATACACATTGATTGTGTATTTCTATCTAAAAAGTTGTTTATCCAACAAACCACAGATGATTTGTTTTCCCATCCTCACTCACTCACGCTTACGTATTCCTTTTATAAAGAAGGTCCAAGAGATGGATCTGATCACCGGTGTAGGGTATGTAATCATATTTTTTATAATTTTCAAAAAAATGAGAATCGCTGGATTTATAAATGCGACAAGTGCAGATACTATGTTCATCTAGACTGTGCAACATACAGAGGCGAGCCCTTCATGTCCATCTTAACCTCTCCCGGTAATTAAATATATCTATATATCAAATACTTTGTACGTTATTTTTATTCTACGACCGAGAATTTTTTTAAATATATGTTAATTCATTTTATTAATAGGTACGGGAAAACTCGTTAAAAATTATGAAGATGATGAGTATCCGGATCTTCTTCACCTTCCATTTCCCGATGAAACTTATAGCTTACTAAAACACTTGTTTTATAAAAAACTTGGATCAATGACGTTAGAAACTAACGATGTGATCCAAACACAAAAACACAATAGTCATGAACATCCACTTTTTCTAGTGGATGTTACAGGGCCAACCGCCTTTTTGAAAGTAAAAGAGGTATCATATCATAACCCAATGAAAAAGATTCAAGTTTTATGCAATGGATGTGTGAAACCAATTACGAATCCACCGTTTTACATGTGCGCAAATGAGGATGAGAATTGCAACTTTGTACTTCATGAGTGGTGCACCCGACTTCCAGCCAAATTGAATGACCACCCGGGTCACCCGCAACATCCCCTTGTTTACTTTCCGAAGATCCCTTACATGTTTCTTGGTGTTTTCGAATGTGACTTTTGCAAATTACCTTGCAATGGATTCGTCTACTGCTGTGTTGAATGTCGATACCATGTTGATGTTTGTTGTGCGTTCATACCTGAAAAAGTCACTCACAAGGCTCACCCAAATCACCTCCTATCAAGAGTTAAGACTAGCAACAATTCGTGTCGTTTATGTGGGCTAACATCTTCCCACCCATTATTCAAATGTGACATTTGCAATATTTGTCTACATCTACATTGTGCTTTGTTACTGAGCGAAACAATTAGACACAAGTATGACAAACACCCTATGAAGCTGAGTTACTTTCCAATTGAGAACCACAAGAGTGAATACTTTTGTGAAATTTGTGAGGAGAAATTAGATCCTAATAAATCCTTCTATCATTGTCATGAATGTGTTCAGTCTGTTCATTCAGTTTGTGCTCCGTCAATACTTCAATCAGAAACATACATGCCTTCCTACAATTGGAGTGAAATTGTTAATAACTTTGTGAATATAAAGTTCGGGGGAATTCATAACGTCTCTCACATGCACCAACACCCTCTTTCACTTGTTCAAGGAATTCAAACCGATGGTGCATGCAAAATTTGTGGTTGTAATGTGCAGTACGAGATGATACTTAAATGTTTACAATGTAACTTTGCAATTGACTTCTATTGTTTTGAATATATGGATGATGCATGACTATTCATTCCATCTTGTAATAGGTTAGCTCATTAATTAGGTTGTATGTTTTTAATTTGCTGTTGCAACGACATTAATTAATTATAATCATGTTTTGCATTATTGACTTTGATATACTTATATGAGTACATCTTACAATTTTAATAATAGTACAATTTAATTCTAATTGTTTGTTTTTGGTTGTACTAATTAAATATTTAAATTTGATGTTTCCCGTTTTTGTTTTGCACATACAGACTACAGAGCATCTAAAAATACCGGGTCTAAGAATTAAAATACGGGCTCAAAAACTGAACGGGTTGGAACTGAGTCCAGGCCGGCCTCTTAGTGAGCTTATAAACCAGGCTCAAGATTCAAGAATAGAGTTGAAAGCCCAAACTATATATATAAATTTATAATGTACTATGATAAGATAGGTTGGAGGCCCTTTAAAGATTTGGGCTCAATGCACTTGCAAAGTTGCAATGCACTAACCTCTAATTATAAACACTTTTTTGGTAGTTACGAACACTCAATTTAGAAAGTAGCTTGGTTGTACTAACTTAGATGTTTATTTTAAAACTTGTTTTTTTTGTGTGCATATTATCCTTTAGGTGCTTTTGAGTTTTGAATACAATTTTGTTTGAATTTAGAAATTTTGGGTTTGATTTTTGTATAAAAGCTAAAAACACCAAATTTTGAGACATTTAAATTAAGTGAGAAATCGTAAATCTGACACATATGATTCACTATTAAAATTCCGTAACAAATGTAGGTTAAGAATCGAGTGTCAATAGTAAATATTATTAAATGTTTCTTATGTCAAATTATAAGAGTTCGGTGTCAAATTGTGAATGAGTAACGAGGTATTGCACTGCCCGTCCTAGGGAAACATTTATTAGATTAGTCAACATTATCCGCCTTTTTATTATAAGTAGTTAATATTTCTACTTTGATTTAACATAATGTCTTAATTAAGACCAACTAAATTTCGTGTTTGTGTTGAAAAGTTTGTTACGTTAGTAAAACGAGGAAAGAGAAAAAAGAAAAACGTGTCAAACTGTTATAAGTGGAGTTTACCTGTTATTTTTAACCTCTTTCACAAAGGTTCTAGACGATGTATTTGTGAAATTATATTTGTCTGGAGTAATCAACATGGGTTTTGGTCCTGAAACTTCAAACTTCACGAAAGAATTAAACGAACAAGAAGAAGAGTTTTACGATCCAATTTCTAGTTTCGATAATCTTCTATAAAGTGAATGAATACTATATGCAACACCCACTCGCGGTACCTTTGTAGAAGTAGTCGAAAAGATCTCTACAATTCCAAAACAAAATAAAAACACTCAAATTTAGATCTTTCAAACAAAATGCAACATCTATTTGTTATGAAAATAATGAATTCATTTCTAGACCAAATTCAAACGAATTAGCAAAGTAATATAATGATCAATATCCGGACTTATCGTCGTATTTATTGAATCTTAAACTCACTTCTAACATTGTGGCTTTTCAGACATTTGACGTGATTTATAGCTTTGACAATGGTAATGTCCAAATATTTTCATTAAAAGTATTGTCCAGAAATCAAAAATTTAATATGAATTTGAACATATATACCTTGAATTTGCTTTTAACCTTTACAAGGTCAACCTTGGTGGAACTCTAAGAGCATAAGGAGTGGTTAACTCAAAATCAGTGTTAAACCCGGTATTAAATTTAATGTTGGAGTTTAACACCGGGTTAAATTTAGAGGGAGTGATTAAATGTTAAACTTAGAGTTAAAAAGGACTCACATAAATGGTTTTTAACTTAGAGTTAACACCGGGTTAAATTTATTGTGTTTTCTGATTGTTGAACTTATATTGTTGTTTATGAGATTATTGAATATAAGATTCTTTACACAGGAACGTGCTAAAATTAAAGTATAATAATACCATATAACATTATTTGTAGCTTTGGGTATTTTTTTATACTACAAAGTTCTGGTACTTTCGGTTTGTCACCTTCAGTTCAACGGCTTCACTAAAACCCCCATAAGTATGTGTACTCAATGCATTCTTAGTTTCTGACCTCGTTAAGTTAGTCAAAGTGGCCTCGGTTGCATCAAATTTGGGCTCTCGAGGCTTGTAGCGTGTTCGGGTTAAAACAATTTTAAAAATAAGTGTCAAATTCACATCCACATAATGCACGATTTTACTCGTATACGGTATACATGAGTATTTTGGGATTAATTATTTTTTGTTTTCATTTTTCATGGTTTGAAATGTGAAGTAGTTATATTTTCATTTCCATACTCATTTACAAATCAAACCTCGAACTTATATGAATGAAGTGTTTTGATGAATTTTTGCTTTCTTAGAATTGAAAGATGCAACGTTTTTGTGTATAGAGACATTCAACATGGTAATTGATTTTTTTCTTTAACAACTAAAATTTATTAAAAACCTAGCAAGATGCTAGGAAGAAACAAATACAAATTACATAATAGAAATAAGTAACGGATTTTGCATCCAGTTATTCCAAGATTTGAAAGTTTTCCTATTCCTATTTGAAAACCAAAAAAACGGATAACAAACAATCTTATCAAAAAGATTAGACTGAATCCGTTTAAATAGCGAATAACATGGTAATTGATTAGTTTAAAGTTATTTAGAAAAAATTATAAAAATAAACCTATTTTTGGTTAAACTCGTATAAGTTTTGTTAACCAAGTCAATGATTTGTTTATTTATCTATGTTTTAATCAACATGATGTGGAGCTTAAAATGAAACATAAGCTTAAGGTAACATGAACTCCTAACATTTTTGTCTCAAACACACCTAAACGTTAAAAGCTATCTCTAAAAAGTAGGGTTAGAGCAAGAAAAACCGAAACCGACAAAACTGATCCATATAAAAAACCGACGGTTTGATTTTTAATTATTGAAAAACTGACTTTTTCGGTTCGGTTTCGGTTTTAAATACAAACACCGATCCATAATAACCGAACCGAATTTAACCATGTAGTATAAAACTGAACTGAACCGATCCAAACCAAACGTACCCAAACCGAATCGAAAATTATGGCTTATAGTGTTAATGTATGGTACAAGTTACATATGCATGATATCTATTAGGTTGCCTTGAAATAAAGAGAGGAGATTAGGGCTTATAGGTGTATTATTATACATGTATTTTAAATTGAAATGAATAGATGAGATTAAAAGTGATATAAATTTAATGGTGAACATTTATTTTACTTAGTCTTCAAAAGTGAGAGAGTGAGGAATGATGTAAATGCTTTATATATTAGTATAGATAGATATATATAATATATGTGGATAATATATAAAATATATGTATGTATGATGTATATTTATAAAAGTATTTGACAAATAAGCTTAATTGGAAAAACCGAAAAACCGAACCAAGAAACCGAAAAACCGAAACCGAACAAAACCGACGGTTATGGTTTTTAAAAATCCAAAAATCGAACTTTCGGTTTGATTTTCAATTTTAGCCAAAAACCGAATCAAACTGAACGATGCTCACCCCTACTAAAAAGAACCTCCGAGCTAGAACATAACATCTTATATAGTTGAGTTCTATCTACCTCGAAATATTAAAGAACGTGAATGACGTTAAATAACATTACAACAATGATTTAATACGAGCGACACACATAAGATCTATATATGATGCCATTGACTGCACTTCAAGAGACCCACACATCCAAACCTTTTTTTCCCTTTCACTGTATAATATCTCTTGAACTTTACTAATTCATAGTTTTGAGACGTCATGTAACATCACATTTTCATCCATGAACTTCCATACATTCGGTGAATCAATTGTCCCTAAAAGAGTGTTCCATGTCACCATTAAAATGTTACTAACTTATACCGAACATGCTCTTAGTCGATAAATACATGCACCCATAACTAGTGAGATCAACATAGAAGCATTATCTCTATTTCAATGTACAATATTCAAACGGGAAGATGAATTATGAACAAAGGCATTCGCTAGTTTAATGATGGAAAATAGATTACAAAATTAGAAAACTTGTTAAAGTGATTTTCAGTAAAAATGTTTACTGGATTGTAATATATTAAAAATTGTTTGCATGTATTATGATAAATGGTTACTAAAATACTGCATATAGACATTATTCCAAAGTACTAAAATTAAGAAAAATGATATGTAAATCGAAACTTGTAAGCATAAATCTAGACCTAAAAATGTGATAGGTGCACATGTAAAATTGATTGATAAATGTAAGGAGAGATGATGAGTAGAATTCACATGTCAATCAATGAAGGTTTATACTTAAATTAAGCATATATAATTAGGCTTACTAGTCATTCAGATCCGTGCGTTGCACACGTATTGTATATTTTTTTTTTTTTAAACTATGATATTTATTGTAAAAGATTAAAAGTATCGATAAAATGGTTGTTGAAAATGTTAATTATAACTTGTTAATTGATTGTGTCGGGTCGGGTCGGGTCGGGTCACACCAGATCGGTGTTTACTAATAGCTTGTGGTACAATTTTCAGTTCAATATTATGTACGCCTTCTGCTAAGTTTTATCTAGTTTAATAACAATACATTTACAATCGATTGACAATAAAATTCAAGAACACTTTCAATATAACTTAAGATTATTAATCGAACACAAAACCAAAAGGGAACTTTTGACTATTCCTTTAATTACCTCAATCTAATCGCAAACAACTACAGTTAGAATCGCTAGTCAAGGCTTAAGATTCTAAATGAAAGGTTGTATTATATTTGACAACTTAGACAAAAAAGGAATTTTATCATTTTTAAAACTTATTTTGACATTGTTCATAAGTATTTCTAACATATTAAAAATCCTAAATCATTAAAGATTTTCATCTACCAAAACAATTAATGTAGTACTAAATATAACTTTTTTATATAAAAAAGTAAACATTTTTATAGATTTTGTATACATCAGCCTTTATATATAAAGATGTATTAATGACACTAATCTTTAAAACTAACATTTAATTATAGAGACTCAATCTTTATATAAATAAATATATACATAGATAAGCAATACTCTAGAATTACTTATTAATTATTATATTATTTTTAAAGAAATTAATTGTTTATTATTGTGAAAAGGTGGATTAAGATATTACTTTACTTTTTTTTATAAATTTTTTTATCTGAACTTAACAAGTTACAATCGTGTATTAAATACAGCGGTAAAAATGATTATTATTTGTACACGGTAATTTTGTGCAGTTTGTTTGAAAAGGTTTTTTGGAAGCTAAAAAGGTTTTTAATGGCTTAACCATTTGGGATGCTGGTGTGAGTTGTGACTTGTGATATCCGTTATCCATTCTTCATCTCCCTCCCTGTTGGCCTCTGCTGGTCCCATGCTTTCTAAACATCCATTTTCCAGCTGAAAATAAATAAATATTAAATATATATATATATATATATATACTCGAAATTAAAAAAGAAAAAGAAAAATGAGTTATCAGATAAACCCCTAAATCCCCCACACAAAAGGAATAACCCCATCAACCTATTCACGTTCAAAGTCTCTTTAACAACAATTTTTTTTCCACCTCATTTTACCTTTCCAACCCCCAATCTCATCTGGGCATTTAGGGTTTTGTTCGTTCTGGTAAGTTTCTTAAGTTGTGAATGACAAAAGGATGCAAAATTGAGATAAGCATCAAATTCATTTGTGGGTTTCTTTGAATTTGGTGTATATAGTAAGAAAGTAGCTTCCTTTTTTTGTTTTATGAGGTTGAAAGATGTGGGGTTATGGTATACATGTTTTTAATGAGCACTTCAATGGTGTTTTGTTATAACAACTTATTGTTTTCTGATCAAAGATCATACATTCATAAACCATTGTATTTAGATAGTGTAACTCATTTAAGTGGTAGTGGAAGAAGGGGGTTTAGAGGGTTAGCACCGAATGCGAAGAAGAAAAAACATAAACGAAATAGGAGTTGGTGGAAAAAATTCTTTTTTGATGAAGATGGGAATTGGTTTGGTTTGAAAGATGATGAGATGCTTGATGCTGAAGAGGAAGCAGGAAAGAATTTGAGTGATGATGAAGGGTTATCTGAGAGTGGAAAGTTTGAGGCATGGAAGAGAAGAGCCGAGGCGATAGTGGAATTAAGGGAAGCACAAGAAAACTTGCAAAATGAAGAGGAAAGGAAGTGGGAAGATTGGCTTCTTGATGGGACAAATGGTAGTAGTAATGGTAATGGTTCTTCGTGGTTCCAAGAACCGCGTGATGATGTTGAAGATGATTTAAGTGATCTTATACCTGGGAAAGATTTAGCTGAATCCGTGAGGGATATGGTGTTTGGAAGAGATGATGATGAGATATTATATGAAGATCGTGTCTTTCGGTATGCCTCATTGAATTCGGTAAGTGCATTTATTGGTACTGCACTTGTGACACTTTATTGGTGTATTGTAGGATTTCCATAAATTTGTAGCATTGGGCAATTCTAAATACAGTAAATTTTGGTTGTTCAGTTGCGTTAGAGCCATTACAAAGTGATTGATATTGCAAAAGATTAATCATTAGATGTATCATTTTAGTCTAGCCTAGTAGGTACATTGTAATTTTACCTTTCTGCATAAGCATCAGATGGAATTTAGACCTTAATAGTATACAGTTGGTGAGATATGAGTTCGTATTAGAGGTCGCAAGATGGGTGGGGCGGGGCGGGGCGGGTGGGTTAGCAACGTGTCAGAACGGATTTGAGTTGAAATGAACACTTTGAAGTATAGGTGGGAATGATCAGGATCTGGTTGTGTTAAGCCGCTAGCACTTTCTTGTCCATAAATTCTTTTATGGATGCGTTAGTTATGAATACAAGAACAATATCATGACAATTATTATCTATATCCTAGACGAAAATGAATCAGTTCTATGCATGGAAAATAGACTCTGGGCGAATGTCAATCTGTTCGACCCATTACCTGTTTGTCTTTTACTCAATATCTTTTGATTTTACCCATCTGAGTTCGAACACAACTTGTATCGATCTGTTCTAAGATTGGGCTGAAACTGCCACAGTGCCACCTCTAGTCATTATCATTTGTAAAATAATTTGAGGAAATACTTCTTCTAAGGGGGTGTTTGGATGTGTGTTTAATGTGATTGATGCAAATTCAAGTCACGTTAATTAGTTTTGAGTATTTGGCAAAAACTCATTTACATTCTTATCTTTTATCTTTTTTTTTTTTTTTTTTTTTTATTATATATATATTTTTTTATATTTATTATTATTATCTAGGATCAAAATAACTAAAAATGGAAGCAGGTAAGAAGTTGCCAAAAGAAAGTAGATTATTGATATAAATTGATTCATGCTCTAAAATGTACATGTACAGTAAAAAGAAGCCTATTGTCATTTAAATATGAAAAATTGACAATTAGTTCATTGGCATATACCAGTTTGACATTTGAAATGAAGGATCCTAGTTGGGAGTTGAACCCTCGACCATTTGGTTGAGGAGAACCTTAAATGCACCTTGATACCGGATACTGTTGGGCCAAAGACCTGTTAATATCACTAAAATATTGGAGTTCTAATCTTTATGAATATCATACCATCTTAAGCTGCCGACTTATTGTACGTAATAGAAGCTAACAAAGTTAATAAATGATCATTTATCCAATCCATGAAATCAGGAGCTAATTTGCTTATTCTGAGATGAGATTCTTTCATGATAAAACTATTAAGGACCCCGTTTCTTGGGACGAATGCTATATCTGGTTGCATTGATGAAAGAAATATAATTATGATCTCTTTATGATTAATTTTTGTCTTTCATATATCACTAACTGACAAAACAATAATCATCCTTTCGCAGGCAAAGTTTTTGGCAGTGTTGATACTTGTACCTTGGGCTTTGGATTTTTTGGTTCACGACTATGTCCTTATGCCTTTTCTAGATAGGTAACTTCTACTACACAGTAATTTCTGTTTTTTTAGAGGTTGGAAAATGGGGGGGTAACCAATCAAAATGGGTAATTTCTTGTACCAGTGTAAACAGAGCAGATTGAGTTGACCCACCTTTCTCTAAAAACAATTGTGTTTTTTTATTTCCTTTTCGGGATGATGCAGCTATATGGATTTGCCGAGGGTACCTATTTTCTTGTATCTTATAAGGTTGGCTGTTAGTCGAATTAATGTTGAAGTTGTTTATAATTTACACTAGTATTTAAACAGGTATGTAAAGACGGTACCACTTGCATCGGAGATTCTTGATGTAAGAAAGCATCAAAAGCTCGAGATGGTAAAGGAGTTAAAAACTGAAAAAGAAAGATATAAATTTGAGGTAGAGATTGGGAAATCTCCACCAATTTCTGAAGAAGAGCTTTATGTAGAGTTGCAGCACAAAGCGTAAGTTCCTTTTATGTGCATACTCTTCACCTCATAATTTTTTTCCCATTAATTTATGAAAAGTAGATTAGCGGTGTTCATTTGGATCGACAAAATTGTTTTGTTGTCTTTCTTGAAGGGAATATTAGATAGTTACCTTAAAGTTGGTCAGCGTCCTTCAGCTATATGTTTTCCTAGAATCCTTGTCAAACTTTATAATGTTCCTGGGACTTAGGGATCACAACCGACTACATTAAGTATTTGAATATTTTTAATCATGCTTTAATTTTATATAATCTTTTCCAATAGCAGAAATTACCAGTTATATAGCTATAAAATTGTATGTACTGATGTTTGCTTGTTCTTGGAACAGGTTAGAACTGAGAGAAGAATGGAGACTAATAAACCGTAGTGCATTTGCTAATATATGGTCCGATATGGTATTTGGAATCACGTTATTTGTTCTTTTGTACTTCAATCAAAATCAGGTGTGTTTTCTTTTCCTTCTTTTCGTTTAAGAATAATTTACATTATTGGTAAAGCATATGTGATAAAATGAATAGCTACAGTGTAATGAAGACTTGTGCATCTTGATCCCTTCATCCTCCATGTGTGAAAGTCAAACCTAGTAGTTATTTAAACAAATTTGTTTAGACCTCTTCACAAACTTAGCACCAAAATGTTTATGTTTGTGGCTTGAGGTAAAATTTAATTTTACTGTATCAATTCATGCAAATTATTTAGTATATCCCTTGTGAACTTGACTTTCGAAAGTCAAATATGGACTCATTTCTCATTATGGGATTAGATTCTTAAACTAGTAACTCTTTGATAAAAAGAGCTTTTGGGTCACCTCAACTGAAATCCCAGAACAACCATTAAGGGTCACCTTATCAACCTTGAGTTGACATTATATACGTTTTCTTTAAAGATTGATAAATCTTTGCTTTTTGAATCCTTTTTGTAGGTATCTTTGCTGAAATTTACAGGATATAAGATAATAAACAACGTTTCAGACACTGGGAAGGCATTCTTAATCATTCTTATCACAGATATTTTTCTTGGGTAATTCCCTTTCTTTTGTACCACCCCTATCAATATCTCAACATTTGACTTTTGAGTGTCAAACTAGTTCCTTTGACTTTGAAATCAACAATATAATCATTTTATTGTTGAATTTGGGAATTTTTAGGTATCATTCAGAATCAGGGTGGCAGACATTGCTAGAAATAATTGTCGAACATTATGGTTTTGATGTCGATCAATCTGCCATTATCATTTTTGTCTGCCTAATTCCTGTGATAATTGATGCATGCGTGAAGCTTTGGGTATGTTTTTATTCCAAAACCTTTTTAGCAAATATTTGACAACATTACAATCATGAGCATCATCTAAATTCTAATCTTTGGTAAACGGGGGTATCACATAAATGGGGACAACCTTTTCTAAAATGTAGAGAAGTATCGTATACCAAGACTTTTACCGAGTCTTCTCGAAAACAAATATTTATTTGGCTCATGTTGTATTAGATTAAATATCAATTATGGTCATTGTTCAATAAAAGGTTTATTTGACCATAGTGGTCTTGTTCTGTCCAAAAAAAGAAAGTGATTTGTATTTTTGCCCTTGTGAAAACTTATCTCATTAGTCCTTATCAAGGGTAGATTTGTCCAAACATGTCAAACATTTTAGATTCAGAGTATCACCAATGGGCGAATGGTAACTGGAACATAAGCTACAATGTCCCAAATTTAAATATACTCGAGATAGAAATTTGACCCAAGATTATTGTACTAAATTTTACATGTGCGACTTTTGATGTTCAATTCTGATGAATACTTGCACTATATGTTTCATGTTTGTGACATTTGGTGATATTAACGCCTGCATTTTTTGTGTATGGTTCAGATGTTCAAATTTCTTCCAAGATTATCGCCGAAAGTGTCGAATATTTTCCAGGAAATGAAGAGGCATTAGAGAGAATTCTGGGTTTCAAGAATCAAAGCTCTTGATCAAATTTCCATTTTTTATAGGCTTGCAGCATTGAAACATATGTATACTTGATCTTTGATTTCACTATTTGCCTATGATTTATTTGGACTTCTACACACCATGAGAACCTCATACATCTTCATTATCATTTATTGTGGCTATAAAATAAATAAATGAATATTTAAGGCCATGTTATTCTATTCAACTTAATATAGTCAAAGCAGATAATTGTTCAAGAATCATGATGTTTATATATATATCAGCAGTTGTGCAGAATATGCCAAGTTTATTGTTTAGGCAATATTTGATATTATTGATTTTCCAGGAAATTGTTAGAACGGATCATGTAATAACTGAGTCAAATAATGTAACTTTGTTAAACCAGTTCAATCAAACTTTACAAAATCATTAATATAAAATAACTGTTTTAACTATGTTTTAATAAAGAATATTGCTAGCATCTTCTTAGAAATTGTACATGTAAAAGTACTTATACTAAAAATAGTACAAAAATAAAAGAAGACCAAGAAATTGTATCTACTCTTCGTCTTCTTCTCCTTCTTCGTCGAACCCAACAACACACCCACACTACATACACACATATACATACATATATAGATACATAAATTTTAACTTCATTCAGTAAGCTATGTAATCATCGTTACAGATCTCTAACCCAGACTCCATCCTCCTGATCGTCATCAATTCATCATCATCATCGCATGTGTAAGTTCTTGATTTCACCTTCTGTTTTTGGTAATACTTACTTTTATCACTTTATTTATATTGATCAATGTTTTTATTTGGATAATTATGCCTACTTTGGGTTAAAGTTCGTTACTTTGACTGTAAAAAGGGTTGCTTTGTCTTTTTTCAACTGCTCAAAGTCATCGTCTATTGTTGTTCTTCTTGTTGTTGTGGGCCCAATGTGTGAAAACTACACATCTTGCTTTTTGTAATTTAAGGATTTAGTGGTTTATTGAATTTTTTTAGTATCTAAGTTCAAAAACAGAAAATTCTTAATGATTTTTCATCTATAAATAAGAAGAGTGCTACTTTGTGAATAAGTTGATTAGAAATTTTAAAAGGTTGATTTTCTATGTATTTACAATACAATTGATGGTTATTCTAGGTGTGAGTTACGGTTAAAGGTTCACAAAAAGTATTTTTAGAAGCATAAATTTAGCAGGTTCGAATCGGTTTGGAAAAAATTGTGCATCAGTTTGAAAAGATCCTTTTGGATTTTTATTTTAACATCCTTTTTATTTGATCTTGATCTGGTTCTTGTATATACTAGTATATATTTTAGGACATGCATAAATACTTGTACTCAAACCATAACAGACTCGATGACCCTAAAGTACAATAATTTATGGATGTCCAAACTTATCAATGAGTTGTGAACAAGACCCTATATTAACTACTATGGAAGAGTGTTTTAATTGATTATGTGGTCATAGGGTATGCATCTGTTAGAAAAATTCAACATTGATTGTAATAGTTTCTTTTTGGCCAACATTCTGTAATGTGTTATCTTATACTGCAATTGATGTGGGAGTAATTTGGATGCAGTAGAACAGTTACTCATGTTGAAGGTGTAAACAGAGTTAGAAGGACTAATATAATTAAGGAGAATGTTAGTGGGTCCGAACAGAAACCATGGCCACGATAATAATTTTCATGGAATGACACAAGGGTTCTACCTTAAGCTCGATGATGACGTGTCCATGGAAAGTTTCAATAGTTTACAAACGAGAAACAATGGAGGTTCGGTTGGATTCTCAATTGCACAGAGCAGTGTAGGTTCCAACCATCCGATGCTAAGTCACCGTGGCTCGAACCATGCTCCAGCCACTTACACCTTTGACCATAGTGTTAACAACAGATTAACAAGAGTCTCACAGGGTTTAAGTGATGATGCATTGGCTCAATCTTTATTAGACACTTGTTTTCCAACACAATGCCTTCAAGATTACGAAGAATGGACAATCAACCTTCAAAAACTCAACATGGGAGCTGCTTTTGCACAAGGGACATTCGGGAAACTTTATAAAGGTACTTATAATGGTGAAGATGTTGCTATTAAACTTTTGGAAAGGCCAGAAGATAATGTAGATAAAGCAAACCTTTTGGAACAACAATTTCAACAAGAAGTTATGATGCTTGCAAACTTAAAGCATCCTAATATTGTTAGATTTATTGGTGCGTGTTATAAACCGATGGTATGGTGTATTGTGACTGAATATGCAAAGGGGGGTTCGGTTAGACAGTTTTTAAGTAGGCGGCGTAATAAAAAGTTGGTGCCTTTGAAATTGGCGGTTAAACAAGCTTTGGATGTTGCTAAGGGAATGGAATATGTCCATGGGTTTGGATTGATTCATAGGGATTTGAAGTCGGATAACCTTTTAATTGCTTCTGATAGATCAATCAAGATTGCTGATTTTGGTTTTGCAAGGATTGAAGTGCAGACAGAAGGTATGACACCAGAGATGGGAACCTATCGATGGATGGCTCCGTAAGTTAACCTTCTGCCATTTGCTCATATTCTTTCCGTTTATGTTAAAATAACTTCCTTGCAATTTATTGGAAGTTTACTTGTCGTTTGGGTTATAGTTAGAGCCTTAGAAACAGGAAAATTAGCTGGTTGGGTAACGGGTCAAAAACCAAGTTTTTGTACTGGTTTCAAACACTCCGGGTCAGTACTGGTCAAAATAGGTTGGGTTGACCCGACACATTCATGCTAAATTATATTAGGTGTTGCTGAATCTTGGCTGCTTGAAGTTATAATAATCACTCTGTTAATCTTTGACAAATTCTGATTCCCTAAATAAATAAAAACTATAATAAGGGTGTGTAAGTAATTTTAATTTATCTTGTGGTTTAATTATTGCAGTGAGATGATCCAGCGTCGGTCCTACACTCAGAAAGTGGATGTTTATAGCTTCGGGATCGTGCTATGGGAATTAATCACTGGTATGCTACCGTACCAAAACCTAAAAGATGTGCAGGTGGCGTTTTCTGTAGTGAATAAAGGCCTACGCCCAACCATCCCGGATGAATGCCTTCCTGTTCTCAGTGAAATAATGACATGTTGCTGGGACGTGGACCCGAAGGCCAGACCTTCTTTCACTGAAGTAGTTAAAATGCTTGAAATGGCTGAAACAGAGATTATTACAGCGGTAAGGAAGGCTCGGTTTAGAGGCTGCTGTGTGAGTGATCCCATGACCATCGATTGAGTGATTGACATGATCAAAAAAGGAAGTCCGAAAAGAGAAAATGTACTTTCTATGAAGTGATGATATTATATGTATTTAAAGGATCATTTCTTTCTACAAACACATTACACAAAGAAACAAAATTATGATATGAACTAAATGTTTTGTGTTATCTTATGATATATATAGCACATTTTGTCTCTACATTATGTAAAAGGTGTGATTATCGTGTTATTTTCTGGGTAAAGTGGGTGAAAAGTAATGACTCAAAATAAGTTTGATTCAAAATTGGTCAACTTCAAGTTCTACCCAAAATGGGTCATTTTCATGTTCCAGTAAAAAGAGTTTATTATTTCAAAGTGTATTATACTTTTAACTCTTACTATTATATGGAACGTACTTTTAGAACTTTTATTGTATGTATTGAACATATTAATTCTGGCTATTGTATTTACACTTTCTTTTTTGGGTGAGACCAAAAAAGAAATTTTTTTATTTTTGTCAAAGACAAAAAAAAAAGTGTGCATACAGGAATTGAAAAGTTCAATACATATAATATACCAAATAAAAGTAGGTCCTATACAACTAGTAAAAGAGACACAATAATACACTTTGAAATAATATATCCTAGTAAAAACAAGTAATCTTCAAGCAGCAGCCAGAACAAGTAGGAACACGTCAACACTTTCTTTTCTTTCCAACTTTAGTATGTTTGGCATACTTGATAGCTAGTCAGTAAAATGCAGCCCAGCTCAATACGCCTTTGATATGGGTTCAGTTTGCCACCTCTAGATCAGAAGCCATAAACAATTATTGAAGATAATAAGTTCAAATTCCAGAATTATGCACCATCCAATTGTTACAACGACATATATTTCATCAACTGAATATGGTTTCTAAGAATAGTAAGAAAATAAACAGAGAAAAGAAATGAGGTTACCAATTTGATTAATTCCTTTTAACAGATAATAAACGTACACTTGTTTGGGGAGGAAAACTCAATAACCACCCTGTCACATGATGATCCAAACTACTAAAAACTACAATGGAATCAGCATATTTCAACCACCTGTAATCATCACCACCTAGCGCTAGAAAAAACGGAAGGGGTGAAGAACTGAGGACCGACAAAAGTCAAAAGGAAAATTAGCAATGGCCTGAAACTAAACCTTTTCATCAAAATCAAAAAGCCGATTTAGCAACAACTTTACAGTACTACCTCCTTGTGTTTTTCCAACTGGAGGGAATCAGCAACTCTATCCGAAAGCCGATTTATTGAAGCATTCTCAACACACTTTTTAGCTAAAGAAACTCGTTCTTTGTCCCTCTTTTCTTGAAAAGACTTCTCCCTTTCATCATAGAAGTGAAAATCATCCAAAATTGATGTATCCACATCATATTCCTTGAAGATTTTCAACATTGCAATACCCTCTTCAAGTTTCACCTACACGAAAAGCAACTTTAAAATCATCTTTAACTGATGTTGGTTGATACTTTGGTTTAGAGGTGGCAATGTTAACTCATTTACTTATAAGTAGATCAATTTGACTTGTGTTTATTTCAAATACATACAACCACCTATATTATCATACAGAGTAATATTATTTTTTTTATAATTATTGCAACAATATAGTTTTTTTAACTTATTAAAAATAATCAACACATTAATTATTATATAAAAAAATGTTTCTGGTCAACCGAACCCACCTGTATTAAGAATCACTTTTTCAACCCAGACCCATTTTGACCTGTTACTTAACCCTCCCAACGTGCCAAGCTTGCCACCTCTAATTTAGATGTTTAAGTAATACCTCCTGGGAGTCTCGACTATGAGTTACAGGCTTATTGTCATTGTTTTCAAGAAGTATATGGCGAAACCGACTATTTGGGACATCTTTAATGATGTGCCACTGAACACGGAACTGGCCGCTCCACCTATCTTGCTGCCAGTGATCTGCATTGTTTTCAAAATCTACAGGCCCAATCATTTCAGCAACACCACAGAACTGTCCACTGGCGTTTACCTAAAAGAAACTCAATGGCAAAAATCTCTCATTAAGCAGGTGCATGCAAATGAATATATATGAGAGTTAGAAGTGGCAAATTTGACTCATCAACACTAAATAATCGACTTCTATATAGGGTCTTTAGGGTTATGTTTTATCTCTAATGAGTTTACTGGTAAAAAAGAGTTTAAACAGGAACGTTTCACAAAGTCACATAAAGTGTATTCTTAGAGCATAAAATTTCCTAAGAATTTTGTTCATAATATTAGGTTATCAGTGAAATATTTTAACTATTGCAATCATATTGGACACACTATTTTAATAATAGAAGTGTTCAAAATTTGGGCCAAAAGAGTTCCAGGTCAATCCAACCCTTCCCGTTTTGACATGTACTACAAGTTCCTCTTTACCCAACCTGGCCATTTTTCCGGCTCTAACTAGAGATAATGCAAGTAGCCTACCGAAAAGAAGAGAAAAACCCGACACGTGTCTCCACCATCATTTGCTTCTTGATAAGCAGCATTTAGTTTTCGGTTTCCAAGTGGGGTGCTGGCCCACACACCATACTTGATACTTCTATGAACATTGTCTTCACTAAAAGATTTTATTACAAAAAACTTGGCTTTTTCATACGTCGTAATGAAATTTGGTCGATTGTAAAGGTCAATATGATTCGAATCATGGTCAGCTGAACTACTTCCCTGAGGCTTTGATGCCCTAAGTCCACGGTTCCTATCACTGGTAGTAGCATGTGAGTCACTGGTTAAACTAACTGACTCACGGTCCCTATATTTGACTTCTTTGTCAAGACCGTGATGATTTATCCGATTAGCTTCATACAAACCACTTTGAGGGTATCTTCTTGCCAGTGAATTTGATGAGAACTCATACCCATGATACGGTGTCTGCTGCTGAAAAATCTGGAAGTCAAATAATTAGTTGTTATAAAGTTATAATGCTAAATACATAAATCTAGATAACTCAGAATTTTTCAAACAGCTTAGATAATTGGTATCTAAACATTAAAAACAGATTATTGTGACTCAGATATTTAGTTTTAAAACAAACAGCATTCATTTGTCTCTTAATTTGTATGCAAATTGCAAGAACGATCAAAAGGTTTCGTTATCGTTCCATCAAGGGGACCAACCTGTCCAAAACTGTGCTCATAAGACCCGAGTACGCCAAATGGTGTTGACTGATATGACACTGTTTCACCAGGCCTGTTGTAGAACCCAAGACTATTACTCCCGGGATAATGTATATAGTAACCCGACGCCGGGTCCAAAAATACATTCTCACCAAGACCCTCTTGGTTGCTGCTTGCTGGTGATGCAAAATCAGTTGGAGAAACAGGCTGAGGGTAGTAAGATGGAGACAATGGGATTTGATGTGGTGAATAAAGTTGACCATCTACCATTATTGGAGATAAAGGACTAGTAATTGGTGAAAATTGACCATATGCCACCTGAGGGTCAAACCCGTAAGCAGATTGAAACAAAGGTGAAGCATTATCATTGTAGATCGCCTAAATGATGTAAAAAAAGAAGAAATATCCAGTTAGCCAAAGGATGAGAAAATGACAATCTAAGTTGTTTCTAGTCACAAATTGATTCTCACCGAAGATATGATATGAAAGTTGTTAGTATTAACATAATTTGAACTGTCTCCCCAGTTAACCGAGCCATCATCATAACCTGATTGCATGTACGAGAAAATACTAGGTCAATAAAAGGTAAAGTGGTAATTCGACATATTTACTTTATGAATGGGTCGATTTGGGTTGTATTTTATCTCAAACAAGGCAAACCAAAGAATTTAGATAGAACACATATAGTTTTAACAGGTCAAATGGTTTAATAGTCACACACAACCGGTTTTTAAATGCATACAACCTACTAAAGCTTTTATTCAAAGATATAAGGGGGTGTTTGGGATTGCTTATTTTTGAAGCACTTATCTTCTTAGAAATAAGTAGGTGTCACCTTGCTTATTTTTAAGTGCTTATTCCTTAGTAAATAAGCAGATAATCAGTTTTCAGAGAGGTGTTTGGATCTGCTTATCTGCTGTCAAAATAAGCAATTAAGCAGATAAAGCACTTATTTAAGCAATCCCAAACACCCCCTAAATTACTGAATCATATATTTTTGTAATCATAAGCAATCCCAAACACCCCCTAAATTACTGAATCACTTATTTAAGTGATTATAAAACTGGCAAGAAAGTTTTTGTGGGGGAACCCAACCTGACCCTCTGTTTCAATAATACTAAAAAATGACCTGTTTTAACCCAATGGGCAATTGGCCATTACCCAGCCCATACAACATTTTTCTAGACTGCATCTTTCAATAAACTAACCTCCACTGTAGTAGGTTTCTTCCGTGGTGGTGTAAGTGTTTGTTGAATCTACAGGGATCTGAGATCGACTTGCACTGCTGGCTTCTGATTGGTTGGAAGTGTACCTTACAGATCCTGCAACAGCTGCAGATGGATTTGGAGAAACAACCCTTTCATCCTTAGGCGATCGTGGCTGAAAAAAAAAATATAATACTAGTAGAACACGTTATCTAAGCTAATCAAAACATTACAAAAACCATGTAAATAAACTTTTAGAGTGATCAAAATACCGTATCTATTCGGTTATCAGGCAAAAGACCATCACCTGTTTCAAGTAGTTAACAATTAGCTAAGCAAGCAAGGATCCATATAAGATATTCTAACAAGAAGTTTGTGACTGCAAAATTTAACCCAAATAACCCATTCACATCTATCTAAGGGGGTGTTTGGATGTGCGTTTTCAAAGTAATTGTTGTGATAGACTAGTTAAGGTTAACGAAAGAAATTTAACATATATGTCAATCTCAATAATCAATTTCTTATATCAACTTCTAACCTACTTCCTCAAATAATCAGAATCATAATTAGTTCTTTTATCCTACTCGTTAAGCTCCATATACAAACAATACAAAAAGCCACCCAATATGACCATTTTTGGGACCAAAAATTTCACATTTTTGTTGATGCATTAAGCTTTTAAGCCACACACAAGCATTATTCATTCTCCATGCTTAAGGTATTTCAGAATCACATAACTTGCAGATTAAAATTATAATTTATACAAACTCACCCATATTAAAATAGAACAACTTTAAATAAGATTTCAGCAGAGACTGAATTTTAAGGTATGCACTAAAACAGATATAAGATCTGAACCCAGAACTAAAGTCCAGACCCACATTTCAATTTAAACTAACAGTGCAACCCAGATCAATCTAAACCTCGAATCACATTAAAAAACCGAAATCATACTCAACTTATACGAGTAGTAAATAACCAAGAACACCAAATTATAAAATCCTACAAACCCAATAAAGCAAACCATAATTCTTGGAAAGGCACAAAATCTTATAAAAAAACAAAACAACCAATTAAACAATCATGTACCAAAATTAACACTCCAATTTCATATTATTACTAACTTTAAGATCAAGAATTACATAATGAGATTAAAAAAATACCACTATGTAAAGGTAGAGTTGAAAATGATGAAGAAGAATCTTGATCTTGACCATGTTGACCTGATTCTTCCATAATTTAACCCCAATTTCTTCAAAAGAAATCAAAGCATAAATCTTTCTCACCTCTGGAAAAGACCCAAATAAAATTAATAAAGATTGAAACTTTAAACTCAAAACTCAAATCTCAAACCAAATCATCATCATCATATCATATCATCATGTAATATAGACTATTTAAAAGAAAAGGAAGTAAACAAGAATTTTAGAAAGGGTTTTAGGTGATACATAAATATCGATACAAATATCTATATCTATGATCTATGATATAATATAATAATCTTGATTCTTAAACTAATCAAAATAATTAATTTATTCTCATATCTCATTATTTATTTATATCTTAATCAATCAAATAATTTAAATGATCTATTTTCAAAATTAAGATTGAATTATTTATATATCCATTAACTTTTTATTTTTATAATTTAGATATGCTTATACATATTTTTCTTAGTCACTATATATCCTAATTTATCAATATAATTTATGAGTGTTCTTTTTAAAAATAATTAATATAAAAATACAATTGTAATTAATAAAGATGAAATTCAATTTATTCTACTTATTTAACGAAAATAAACACAGCAGATAACATGTACTGTACTAATAAGGTTGGTTATAATAAACAAAGTTTAACGTAAAATAAATAAGAAAAAATGTAAATCATTGGATCAGATAGTTAATACCTTATTAATTAACTAATTTTACTAATAAATTTTTTTTTGATATTTGAAGGTACAATGGACATTTGATCACTTGATTACACAAATGGATCAAAAACACAACTGCCATGCATATTGGCACCAATCTTGTTGTTAGTACGATGACCTTTATTTGTTTCCTGCTTGTTTTTTTTATGTTTTGTTAATATTAAAATAATAGTGTTAAATTATTTAGTTAAATCTACACACTGATCTTTTAGTTTGAAATCAGTCATGATGAGCATCAAATTTTCATACCGGTGCACCAAGTTTATAAAACTTGATCATATTTATATTGTGCATCAAGTTCAATAAACTTGAGAAGATGGAGTAGAAATGAATCAGTACAATACATTAGTAATTGTGTGCATTAGATTCACGTATGAGTGCATCAGTTATCGGAGATTTAAGAATATGATAATCTTGTACACCAGATTCATATATGATAAAGTTGGTGTTATTTTCCCAAAACAATCCCTGCCATTTGAAATTGCAATTAGTTAGGTTTGAGACACCTGTCAGATTCATATTATAATTTACTTATTTTAAGATAACAATTATCTTATATGGACTAACCCATACCAATTTATATAGAGTTACATATGTGTGTGAAGTCAAGTGATTAAAGAAAACTAAAAGGGGATTTTTTTCCCGGAAGTAGAATACCAAACACCAATAAATGTACACCTTTGATGCAATATGTACAATCTATTAATGGGTTTGTAATATGTGTTTTGAAAATTGCTTCTTTAGTTCATATAAAGAATAGTTAGATTTAGATGATTTTACCATGAATAAAGGCGGTTGGATTTTTTGTTTCAAATTCCGGGGATCTCGTGGGAATGGACATTTGGCTTTTGGCTCTTGTAAAAAAAGGGAAGCTATCTGTACTCTCGTGACTGGAGAGTGCAAGACACGCGGCAATTTTGTTTGTTTATTGTGTGCGTTCGGGAAAGTGAATTTGCGTTGGTGGAGTAAATAGGAATCGGCCCTTTTGGGCAATAAATCGGCCACCGTTACATAGGTATTAAACAATTAATGGGCTTAAGTGTTTACTTGCAACCTAAATTGTTGAGCCCAATTTAGCCCACGTTACCCCTCTTCCTCCGTCTAACATATTATTCCACCAATCAAACTATGGTTCGACTTTCTCCGGTGAACTTCTCCTCTCATGTTTACACAGTCGACCACTAGCTCCCCATTTTATTACAGGTAAGTGATTTCCCTAGGTTTTCAAATTTTATTCGATGAACTTATTTGCTGTTAAATTGTAATTTTTGATTCTATGAATATGAGTAATAATTTGTTATTGTTTCTGGTTTAATTTTGTTGTAAACAACAGGAAATTTTAAAATTTATGTGAACAAGTATGATTTTTTTTATTGCAGGAAAAGATTTGTATGTTTGTGTCATCACAAGGTAAAAAAATTGAAACTGTTAAAATAACTTTTATGTTGTAAAACCTTTAATTGTTTATAATGCCTGGCTTCCTGTTTCACATTTGCTGGGTATAATAGTTTCATGAAATTTGCTTTGATCATACTTGTGCTTCAACTTTGTGTTTTGTTTTTTGCAGTTTGCAGATCAGTCATATGTGTGTCTCGTTTGGAAGCATTTGTGTGGCTGTTGATAGCTTATGTGTTTGAACAGCAAAGCTTACATTGGTACTTGGATGGTCTTTTGGTTGGTTGTCTTTCATTCGGTAGTCGTTAAGTCTCCAACTTTTCATTTGTATTCTAGCTATCAATAATACATATCGTTGATCGTAAATTATATCATAAAGTTTATTTATCATCCAATCATGATTATGATTGAATTCGGTCTACAGCTCGTAGCCTCATATTGTTATCAATAATACATTTTTATGGAATTCGGCGAGTAAGATGAAGAACAAAGAACCAACTGGGCTAGCTCAGTTGGCCACCAAGGGTATCCCTGGAGAAGTTGTTTTCTCATGCGAGAGGTCTAAAATTCGAGTCTCTCCATCGGGGTTTTCCTTCTTGGTGGGAATTTGTAAGAATCTGCCGCATAAATGCGTCGATTCGAGGCTAGCAGAGACTATCTTCTAGGTAAGTATCGTGGAATCGAATCACTAACTATAGTCATGTAATAATTATCCGTTAAAAAAAAGGATGAAGAATGAAAAAGAAGATCGAGAAAAACTCGACGAGATACCATGATATGTATAAAGTGTAACTATCTTAAAAATTTATTTAAAAGTAAATCTACATGTTTTTCTACGATGTTAGCATGAGGCTACACGTTGTTCGGTATATGATTGGATTCAAATACAAAAGAAAGCTACGTCAATGTTATACATTAACAAAGGGATCTTGATGTGTATTTTGATATAAAGATCATTGTCATGACATGATTGTATGCGATATTTTAATTGTAAATGCACGAGTTCATTAAGCCATTAGGCTTTGACATTTATTGCATACATCTCAAGTTTAATCAAATAGAGTTGCTCAAGAAAATAATACGAATAGCAGCATTGACGACGATATATTAAAAGATATAAATTGTATATTTGTAGAGATATTCACATTAAAAATGTAATTGATATAGCTTATGCTATAAAGTGACGTTCAAATTATAAGTTAAAAATGACGTACGCTCCATAAAATAATCAATATATGGAAAATTTGTGCTGCACGTATTTTATAATCAAATACTTGAATGTTAATTTTTGTGTGGTATGTTTGGTTTGTCAAATTATTTCACCGACTTGAACTAGCTGTACTTTTTGATAAATTGTTGTTTGTTAAACTATCTATTAATGCAACATAGCTTTAATTTATTAAGAAGGTTAAGAAGGTTATTTGTTATCATTTAGTATACTTATTCAGTATAAAAATAAACATCAATTTTTATTTTTTTTACTGCATATAACTCTATATTTATACTATCATCTATAACCATATATAATATAATAGAAAAAGAGATTGTCTGATTGCATCTCCTTGTGTGTATACGGGAAAACGTGCATGAAAGAAGGAGATGGGTATTTGCCCTAACACCTTAAAAGAAAGGTGAACAGTTTTGAAGTATATTATAAAATCAAGTGAATGCACTAAAATTATATATCTTTCTGTTTTAGTTATATTTTAAAAAGAATATTTGTTTCTTAAATTCAATAAATTCCATTTACCCTTGCTCACATGTCATAAAAAAAACGTATCCATAAAAGTAGGAACAAAAGTAATTTTTTAAAGTTAATTTTTTTTTTAATCGTGTAAGATTGCATGTCTCCTTTTTAGGGAGACTACTACTTGCTATTGTTAAAAGCACATAAGTGTAAGGGTCAGTTGAAAACTCAACACTAGGTGGAAGAGAAGAGTATCTTCCGTATGAAAATTAGTGTGATTCTTACCGTTGAATTCATTTAATTGGTATCACTCATCGTATTCTAACAATACTCATTCATATTACCATCTATATTGGATAAGATTATTTTTCCTATGATTATAATTCAATGAGACTATAAATTTTGGACAAATTTGTTACTTCTCTTATGGTCGACTGGTTCAACTTGGGTCTCCCAATCATGTTATCATGATTCACTTTAAGATTTGAAACATTAGAAATGTTTAATTTAGAACTATTCAACGAGTTTATTTGCTACTTTAAAATTGATATTTCAGATTTAACAATCTCTGTAGTATATTTTTCATTCTTTTTAGAAGAATAGATAAATATTTTAAATAAAATATTTATAGAGCAACGACGGTCTATTTATCAGTTTGATCAAACTTTTTCTCTAATTCTTTGTCTAAAACCACCTTAGAATTCATATAGTCGTCAAAATCTTTTTCAAATTGAGATTTAGATTCAAATTTTTATTTGAGTATTTTTAAAGATGATTTCAATTCCAAAGAAGCACAATGTTGCTTGACTTTCTTAAGTTCGGATGAAAATTGAGTTAATGCATTTTCCATTATTTTATCCTTTCGTTCTAAATCTTCTATTCTCTTTTCAAGAAAAGAACTATGGATATAGATTGAAAAACACTTTCTCTAAAACATTATCTTGAGTAAGTTCTTTGTGCAACTTCAAAAGTAGTCATCCGAAAGTGTTAATTTTCGAGTGAAATAGCTTTCATTAAGCTTTTTATAATCAAATAGAAGTTTCATCTTGTGAGTTCTTGCCCGTTTAAAATTCTCAAGTTCTTTTGCTAAGTTTTACAAAATTATGTGTAAACCCATAACCCATGTAAACATTGAATTCCTTTCCTTTATTTAGAAAAATAGTTAATTTGACCTCCTTTTCTAAACTCCTCATCTAAATCTTTGATTTTCTTCTGCAATTCAACTCTTTCTTCAAGAATTGAATTGTATATTGCAATAGTTTGTTCACTTTTAAGTTTCGTTGAGATGGAAGAATTAATGCATCTCCAGGTGAACAAGTGGCCATAATATATAGATGCTTGAATTCTACAAGTTGCACCCCCAACTAGGAACCATTTCTCTTTGGTTCCAAACAATTCAGTTGCCTGCTTTTGTGCATTTCATATCTAGCCTTCGAGCGTAAGAGAGTGTTTGAAATTGCGTTGTAATTGTGATCTTTTGATTATTTTGATTTATAAACACAATTAATCAAATTTTAGTGTTTGGCAAAAAGTTTCTGAAGATTCATTTCCTGCGTTTATAATTTTTTAAAACCCAGATTTGGAGAAGTTAGTACTCTCATGTCGCATGAAAACGCCATTTTTGACTAGTCTCATCAAATATGGTCAATTGCCGTCATTACCCTTAACCTCTTTGTTTACAACGACTGTGACATCCTTTTTTCACAATTTTTTTTCCTTTTTCCGGATTCAATAAATATTATTTTTTAATTTTTTAATGGCTAATATTTTCCAAAAAGATATTGTATTTATATTTTCTTTTCCTATTCAGTTCGGTTAAATTGCCCATCAACTTCATCTTATCCATAAATATTATGAAACCCATTATTCGCTCTAGTTTTTCACTGTTTAGAAATCTTTATTACTAAATAATTTGATTTATTAATGATAAAAAGTTTGTACCAAAAACGTTACAAGTATATTAAATTCTCATATGTAAAATTTATGTGATTCTTTAATGTATAAGGATGTACTTCTTACTTATTAAGTTATCAATAATCTAATTTGTTAAAAACTTAGAAAACTGATTGTCAACTTATTGTGTTATCAAACACATAATCAAATTCAAACGCTATTATTTTACAACATGTCTTATTACAGTTGATTATTTAATTCATATTATTTAAAACGTATAATTTATTTTTGAAAAAACAATCTCAAACACCTCTAAATAGAATACTAATATCTCGATGCATAGACAAATCATTTCTTTAAAAAATTAAAAGTTCATGTATGTCCAAATTTTATAATTTTAAATGTATTAGTGTAAAATTTGAAATTTCGTATATGTTACTTTAAATTTCATTATATTGTATTTACAAAAAGATTAACGTATATATGAAAAGCATGATACTTTATATATTTATCAGAAAAAGGAAGGTAACTTATTCATTATTGTACATTTTAGAGTTGGACTCATTTTGAAAGAGAATGTGTGTAGGAGACAAAAGTGTTGTTTAAACACATATAACGTGTAAGGCATAAGCTCAATGTACTATTTATTTTTACTAATTATACTAATCAACATTCGAATGATCACAATAGTATTCCCTTATTAAACTAGTATATTTAGTAACTCCCAAATGTGTAAATGTTTTGAAGCTAATAATGTGTCATATGAAGAGAAAACTCAAAAGTAAGTGAGGGCGTTGTCAAAGACAATCTTTTTAGCTTCCGAATCAAATTTCGATTTTAACACTTTCAATTTAAATTTCTTCTAAATTTATTCATTTTCTAGTTTATACAATTTAAAATAAAATATTTAGTATGCATTTTTTGGATTTTATAAAATCACACATTTATTTAAGTATTTAATTTCATTTTTATCTTTATCAATTTTAAATTTCACATTAGCTGACAAATCAACAGAAATTACGAAACTAGAGTTTAATACTAAGCATTAAAATTAGAAATTTCAGTACCATATTTTGCAATGTGATACAGAGGACTTTAACGAGAAGAAAATAACTGGAAAAAACAACAACTTTTATTTTTTAAAGATATGCATATAAATAAGGTGATTAATCGAGTTTACATTGTGTATAAAAAAGTTTTAATAACGTATTAACTTATTGTTGTAACAATATGAATATCACGTAGCGTCTTATTTACTATAAGTTAAATGTAATAGCAATCAACTATACAATTTTTTACCGATAGTATACGATTGAATACACACTATGAAACACTTAATTCCATCTTGGTGCACTCAGCAACACTGCAACTTAAATCGGTAAAAATGTGAAACGCTTTATAATAACGTGCGAAAGTAGTTGGATAGATCATCATATCACATCACATCACAATTCATAATTATAATAATTCTATTATCAATCACTATAGTGCGTATACATAACAGTCTCTTCGATCGATGGCGGTGGAATTAGGGGTCAATCAGTCAAATAAAGACGCGGAGATTGCAAGGCCGGTCGGAATTCCGTCAATTTGGGAAGAAATTGACCTAGCTGAAAGGTTTCACTTTTATTTTCTATCTTCTAATTTCATATTTCTTTTCAATCAGTAATTAACTCATTTGAGTTATGCTATTAAACTTTTTTTAACTACCATAACTAGTACTACTAATGAATTGTTATGTTGGATATTGAACCTTTAGATGAAAAAAAGAAGATAGTTATTAGTATTAGCGTATCGGTATAGGAGGCATTTTATTTACTGAATGATAATCAATTTTTTCAACAATGTTGTTAAAAAGAGCATTCTTTTTATCCAAATATGAAAGTTTAATATGTATGGTTCATTATATGTAATGCAGCTACCTAGTTTGCTCTATGTTTGAAGAAGCGGCATCATCAGCTTCTCGTGTTCTCAAACTTTTACGTGATAAAGAATACGCAGATGTCGTTGTAGAAGATATTGAGCTGAATGACATGTTTGAATCAGCGGGTATGGTTTTCGTGCAGTCCTTGAAGGAACTTGGGAGGTATTCATCTTTTTGTACGAGCTGTATGACCTGTTTCGCTTATATCGTATCAATAATGAATGAAGTCAACTCTTTCTCTTATAAGTGTAGTCACATATTTAACTGTTGCTTTCTGAAATCCAGGACATTGGAGATCATAACTGAGTTAATACAGCTGTACGGTTCGCTCACTGCCATTCCGGTCCAAGTTTTCCTTGCTGGGTATTACTCAGTCTTTTTAATATTATTTATGTAGAGGAACGGTACTCATTGCTAATGTCTGTCATTATAGGCATTAGAAAGGGCATTGGGTTTCAACAGTACTAATATCACATTGTGGTGGTGGTTCTACAAGTCTAGTACCCAATATACTTATGATTAGAGGTGGTGATTGCGATTAGTTTGCTTATGTATGGGTTGATTCTGGTTATGTTTTATATTTAAAGGGTCACCTAGGTAATATAAGAAAAGTTAGCTTAAAAGGTAACAGGTTGAACGGGTTGAAAATCGCCCGAAATGTGTTTTAGTTGCATTAAATGTCCTAAAGAGAATTAAAATATTTTTGAAATTGTATATTCTTTGCTACTATATTTGACACACTAATTGTTTATACAACGTAAAGGTTTTGGATGAAAATGTTCACTTCAGTTTATTTCAGCCTGTACCAGAAATACCCAGTTTGACCCATGCCTGTTTTAACCCATGACACAAGGTGCCTGACCTTCACATTTTGCCACCATCTGTGATGCTGATGATGTCAATTTGTAATGATTATGGATTTCCTGGCTGTTATTTGGAGTATTTCTCAACATGCTTTTGAAAGTCGATCAATTACTTCAAGAACATATTTTGTTACTCCGAGCTCATATTTAAATAGAACATATTTTTTTCAGGGCTTGCTTTCAGATGCAAGAAAACACTGGTGGTGCTCAAAAAGTTCTTGAGGAATTTTTGAGCAAGTGGAGATTAGTAGACGAACAATATTATGTTTCGGAAAGTCCAGAGACAAATACGTTAAAAGGATGTGACAATCAATCTGTTCTAGGAGTTGATACATATCTTCAAGTTGTCAAGGCATATATAACACTTCTCGCTGGGATCTTAAGAGCAACAAATATTGCCATCTATTGGGTTGAGAAAGCTGAATTACCCGAGGATATACGACAGGTATGCTAATTTTACACTCATGATTTAAGGTAGTAGTAACATGGAAAGTCTACTGTTACAAAGTTTAACAAGCTATATGCAAGACGTAATTAAGGTACATCTCTACATTTACATTGTTACCATCTTTCCATATTATCATCTTATCTGCAAAGTAATTATAATGCAGAAAAGTAGCTTGTTATGCAGTTTTGGTTTGCAAAATCTTGGCAATTCTCTGTGCAGTTTTATATTCTCATTTATGTTCCACTTGGACACCTTATGTGTTGTGAGAAGGGCATTACTTAAAGGAACAAATATAACAATGATTCAAGTAGGGAGTATTTTAATGAGACACATTATTGTACTGAATCAACTTTAGAAACTAGACCTGTGGTCAAGTATTTAAGTGGACAGTACGTCATGTTTTATGGAGCTTTATCTTCAAAACTACATCATAGAGTCCTAACTGAGCTTACTACCCACTTTTTATCACAACAGCAGGTAGTAGTTTTGACCCATTTTCTTATCAATAGGTAAATTATGGCTGTATATTTTTCTCGAACGGATCAGTTAAAAACATTAACTAAAAGGTGGATTAAAAGCCGTCGCCATCATCATTTTGATTATTATTTCTTTAAAAAATGTTAGGGCATCAGGACTCTTGATAATTTCATGTCACGCCATCTAGTACTTCATAATTCGTTAAAAGTTTAATTCTTGGGAGCTTTAAATGCATATTGGTTCATTTTAAATTTTCACTTGGACACCCTGTTATTGACTATTTCACCAGTGTGTGGTTCTCATTTTAGGATTTTTTACGACGTTTACGGTCCATGAACACTTCCAAGAATACGGGATCTCAAGCCTCCACGTCAGCTTTGTTATCCGATGGAAATGGAATCTCCTCTGTTTCTCTCAAAAAAGAAGATGGGAAACAACTTGATGGGGATGATGCTGCAAAACAAGCAATTTTAAGATATTCAGGACAACAAGTTCCTACCTTTTGGTGGTTTAAAACAATTAATCTAAAGCTTGGTGGCTTACGGTTTGCAGTGTCAAATGGAACTATCTTGCTGACAGCTTTGTTTCTTCTCACATATTATTTTCTGCGGAGGAAGAAATATACAATAACTAGGTAAAAGTATTTTCCTTTTCATCCAGTCTCCATAAAACATTGTCGACCCATTCACTCATGAAATGCTCGATTTGGCTATGGTTCTACTTCTAACTGGTCAAATGGTTATGTTAAAAATATCAACTAAAACGAAAGGGGTTGAATGGGTCAAAGTGTCAAACTAAAGTGTATATCTAACGTGTATAACTTCCTAAATCACTTTAACTTGGATTATTCTTCTAATAATATGGCTTTTGTAATCATAGTTTTTCATAAAGTAAAATTGGGCAAAATGTGATTGTGGGTCAACCCAACTCCATCATTTTGAACCATACAAAAAATTTCATATAAATGGCTTTTGGCCCGCCGCTCACCCATGTTCCCACCTCTAGTTTTTGCCTTCATTGAAGATGTATAAGCTCAATACAAATAAATGGTCTAATTTTTAGAGTCATACACCATTCTATCATGTTAAAATGATGATTGGTTAATGTATATTCATTGTTGCAGTATTCTCAAGGGACAGGCTTTGTTTGTGAAGAAAACTGTCACAGACTTGTGGCAACTTGCATTTTCGTATCAGGTTAATCCATTGGCTGCTGTTGAGCCTCTCCAAAATACAACTCGAATAAGCCGTTGACGGTTCTGACTTAAAGTTAGCGTACTAAAAGTGGTTAAGATTAGTCGAGCCGAGTTAGATATGATTGTTCCTGAAGATTATCAGATAAGCATGTTGATCATGCTTAGTTTCAATCATGAGACGGTACATACAAAATATGTTATTACTACTTGATTTTGTACTGTCAAAATAAATTTTAAAATGGTAGCAATAAAATCATAGGTTCTCATTGTTTGCGGTTGTTAGGTATTTGACACAAATCTGTAGATCTTGTGGGTAGTAGGATTATCTTGTGTTTATTATCATCGACAGATCAGCCAATGGAGCTAGAGGTGGCAATTTCGACCCAGTCACTTTTGAATGAGTCAATTGAAAGTGACGGGTCAACAAACATTGAAAGTGTATATTAAATCATATGAATTCTAAAAGAAGTTTAAGAAAATTAGGTTACTAATATAATTTCTATAAGCGTATTTAATACCATACCGTAATTGTTTATAATATTGGAAAAGTTTGGACAGTAAGTGCTAAACACGAAATGGTACCCTACAAATCTTCCTCCTGTTAAATAATGTCATGAACAAAATCTTGGTTTCAACTTTCTTGAATCTCTAGATTACATCGAGATTTCACTACTTTTCTTGAATCTCTTATGCAAAACTATGTTTAGAGACATCCTGAGAGGCATAATATATGTAAAGGAGCAAAATCTCAAAAGAAAATAGGTAATATATACTTTTAATTAAATTAATACTAAAAATTTAAATACTTCTAGTAACTACACAAGTTTGAAAAAAGATTACTACTACCTAGTAAACTTCAACCCTCATTTCCTTGTCTTTTTTATCCAACTCCCACTAAAACCTTCTTGAAACTCCACCACGTTGTTGGGCCAACAACTCTTTAAACCTTAGGGAGGTCACTCCTTCAAAAGGCCAAAGAGAGAAGAAGGAAGGGGACAAATATTTTGGATCTCAAAACCCCATGGAGGATACCCTTTAGGTTAATCAAACATTGCTATCTTAAACCATGTATTCATCACCTTCAATGGTGATGGATGAACAACCATGTTATTTGTTCAATTTTCGGGTCATTAGCTGTCTGTGTTGTCATCTTTTTCGTTCATTTTTTTTACCTTCTCTATCCTATCAACAACTTCTCTAATGTCCCACCTAATCTCTACATCGGGTTCGCAACAACTCAACCCTATGTTTAACAATTTAAACATTTCCTCTTCATTACGCTCGTTAAATCCTCCTATTCCCTTATCAAACATGTCAATCGTCACCTCCTCTTTCAACATGGAGTCTACAAAGTTTATAAACTTACGTCATCGCCTTTGCTTTGGTGTAAAGTGTTTGCAGGGAACTTCCCAGTCATGATCTCTAGAATCAACACTCCTAAACTCCATACACTGTCTTCTTTGTTATGCGGCCATGATTCTTGTACTCTGGTGATTTGAAGGCGATTATGACATCTCGCGCATGTTCTTGGTTGGTTACAGGAACCAAGCTGTAGTCTGTGAGGAGTGATTCAAAATCACGATTTAGCAGAACATTTGACGATTTGAGGTGACCATGAGGTGCAATTAGGCTTGGAAGCTTGTCGTATAGGTGTTACTTCAGACCGACTTCCTGAGAAAAATTTTAACCGAGTAGGCCAATCTAGGCTTCGTGTTACTTCCGACCAACTTCCTGAGACAATTTTTATTACTATTAGCTTGTGGAAACACTGCATATGAATACAATTAGAAGTGGAAGTTTCGATGGGGTCCATATGGGGTGTGTTTTATCTCGAACTGGACAATAAGTAGAATGTAATGGATTGTGAGTAAAATGGGTTGAATGTTTTCAAAACGTTTTATTCAAAGATTCAGATTAAAATTGGGTTTGTCAATCGTGATTGATGAATTGATTATATAATTTCTTTTGTAGAAATGTGACAGAACTGTTTGTGGGTCATTGAAGCACAAACTTGACCCCTTTTAACCTGAATCTGTCTTGACCCATTACCCGAGCTGATGATCTTGTCACTGCTAGTTATTATGTCTACGAAAGCAATCATACCGTGAAGAATAACCGCTAAACTGATGTTTTCAAAATAGTCCGCAACAATGAGTTTCTCTTCTTTTCGATAGTAAAATTCAATAAGTGGTACCAAATTCGGGTGATCCAGCTTTCCCAATTTTCTCATATGCTTGAAATACTCATCTTCTGTAACATTATTCATTTGATTGTATCTCTTTACGACTAGTATTTTCTGGCCGGTGATAACGGTCTTATAACTCGATCCAAACACCCCACCACCGAGGACCACTGCAGACGTCTTCAACAAATCCGCCAAGTCAAACTTCTCCATGTCATCTTTCAGGAAATTTAACTTCAGAGACAAGTCAACATTGTTGGCGGTAACTGTGGCCGTATTTTTGCCAACACCTTGCTCCATTTGATCATGGTTAGGTGAAACACCAATTTTGTATGGGAGTACTTGAAGATCATCATTTGAAGATGGTCCGAATTGTTGCAGGATACAGATAGCTGCAGTGATCACTACGAGGGCTGCAACCACCACCAATGCTACCATGATGATGGAGGCGGTGGAGATCGCCGCCTTGCACTCTCCGAATGGTGGTCCACAAAACTCACCGTTACCTAATCGTCGAAAGGTAAAAAAGTAACAAGAATTAGTCTTTTGTAATACTAGTATTGGATATAATTATGTCAGCTTTCAAACTGACTGAAGATTAATGCTATTGTTTAAAACGATCAAAAGGAACGACATAACCTCACCTGAAAATTGGCTTTTAGGGAACTTCTGAAGGCGTTGAGGGATAGGACCGTGTAAATTATTGTTTGCAAAGTTTACAATGGTTAAGTTATCTCTCACAAACACAGGAATTACACCCTGGAAATGATTGTTTTCAAGCATCAAATCTCTTAGCTTTGGCAATGTAGTTAACGATGAAGGAATTTGACCTTCCAAATCGTTGTTAGCCAAATAAAGCTTCTTAAGCCTCTTCATCCCATGAAAAGCATCCATTGGAATATTTCTAGAGAACTTGTTGGCTGTCAAGAAAAGACTTCTTAATCTATATAACCTTTTGAACTCAGGAAATTGACCTTCTAAATTATTGTTTTGAAAGCTTATTGTTATCAAAGATGGCAATTTCATCAAGATTTTTGTATCAATAATACCACCAAGTTCTTTTCCTTCGAGTCGTATACCCCAAATTGTGTCATTGGCACAAAGAACACCTTCCCAATTGGGTTCATTGCCATTGCATGGTGTGGTTGATGGGCCCCAAGTGGTTAACTAAACCCCATTTGTAAGAGAATTCTTTAAGTCGAGAAGGGTGTCGTTGTCTGAGCTATTTCCTTGGTGCATGAAGGAAATAAATATGATAAGGTGAAGGAGGTGGTGCAAACTCAAATGGGCTTGAGCCGCCGTCATGACAATGACGGAGGCTCATCCACCGGACAAATAAAAGAGAATTGATAAGGATGGCTCATGCGGGTGGGCTCAGAAATCTTGAAGATGAAATAGGTTCTTGTGGGCGTGAACAAAGGGCACGGGTGAGAGATTTTAGAGAGAAGAGGAAGGGGATAATTAGGGAGAAAGAAAGAAAGAAAAATGGTAAGAAAAATGAAGAGATACAAGGATTTCCATCATATTTATACGTATAACCTTCAGTTTTCAAGCATTAATAGATATCCTTTCTAAACAATGTTTAAAGGCTCACTTAGTTATATTTTGTTAATGCATCAATTTGAAGAAAATGACTACATTTTATATTTGGTGCGAGGACTAAGTTTGTCAAGTGGGTGCAAATTATGATAAAAGTTGTATAGTTTAACAAGAGAAATTTTACGTTTTTAAGTAGGTAAGGTAAACTCCAAATCTAACTATGAGTTGATTTGAAAATTAAGTTGAACATATATCATAATTATGATTAACATTAACATTATCCAAAAACAATTATGGAGAACAAACACATGAAAAGCACTGAGCATTTCTCATTAACTAGGCTTTTAACACCAAGTCTACACATCTATACACTCTCGATGCTCTCTACCTAAATAATACCATTTTATAACACTATTCTTCATCTTGACACAATTATCATTTAGTCCAATTTACCTTTCGAAACCAATTAAAGAAAACTACAATCTTCTCTACCACTTCTTCCTTTCATTTTTCTCAAATTCAGCCTGCTTTTGATGCTGCTTCTGAGATGCTGGAAAGGAGAACCCTTTTAGTGGCTAAATAACCGCCAAACAACAGGATCCCCTACTTGACTAGGTAAGAACAAGTTCCTATCTAATAAGTTACAACGATTCTTTTTAAACATTTCCACCATCCGAGCTGCTGCAAGCTTGATTTGGAAGAACACTTCCTCCACCAAAATCTCCATCTAAACTCATCTGCTGGACTTCTTGAGGCGACAAGATTTTGATGTACCGAACACAGCTCACAAACTCTCTGTAACACAATCATAAATATCGCATAAAGAGAAATGACATAAAAATGGGAAATTTTGGCCCAAATAGAAGAGACTGGGTCAGTTTGGGATATTTTGTTAGTCTATTGCCTTCACTTTCAGAAAACAATATATCCAAATGGGTCACAAAGGGTTGGATCGCGCTGAGTTGACCCCCTAACACTCCTCTCATTTTTCTAAATAATTTTACAGAAAAAACAATAATTACCAATACGATTACAAAAAAAACTTCACCATAAATATAACAATTTGGATTAACTACTTGGGATAAAACGGTTTCGGATAGGTAAGCATTCAATACTTTGGACCCATTGAATTACAATATTATTAGTTTAATGCTATTTGATTCTAGAAATTATTAATTATGGTAACAATTTCTTTATATGACAAGTTTAGACCCATTACCCAACCAACCCATCTGCCACCTCTAAATTGTTAAAGCACATATGGTGTGTGTGAGTAGGAAAAAGAATATGGACATACTCCCAAGGGTCATCTCCAACTAGGAGAACATCTTTCTCATGATCCACATAGACAAGCTTCCAACCAACTCTTTGCCGATCCTCCAGTTGACCCTCTATACCAAACCTTCGAGCCAGGTCTTGTTTAAGCTCCTCGTAGCCCGAATAAGCAGAAATATCAATTGATCTTCCAACTGCACCATGCTTGTAGACCTACAGGTACAAAATCAATATGTCAACTCTCACAAAGTTGACTCCCACAATTCTCATGATCTTAAGTGAATATAAATCAAACCTTGGTATATGTCCGCAATCGTTGAAACTGTTGTGGAGGTGGAGCCCACACATCACTGTTCAACAACGCACTGTCGTTTAAGGTGGAGTCAATCGGGTTGAAGGGCATATCAGGTACTCCAAAGGACTGAGAAACCATTGATGATGAGAGTTCAGGCTGCATCATGCCTTCTGGGCTGAGATTATTTTGGAAATCCTTACTGGATCCCACCATCCCTTTTGTGTTCATCGTGTCAAGAATCATTGATGGCATTCCTAAATGGTTGTCAATATTGACACCATATGGACCACCTTGAACTTCATCATCTTGAATTGCCGGTTGAGAATTGGAAGACAACTGCAGATTCTGGTTGTGGTGTTGTATATGAAGATCGTTTTGAGGCACACAAATTGAAGTGGCTGAAGATGAACTATCCAAGAATTCCATCTGGGTTCCATTAACATTATTCAAATATGTCATGGGGGCCAAAAATCCTTGATTTTGACTTTTCGAAATGTTGATTGATGGAGAACCTTTAACAAAGTTGCCATTTGCCGATACAGTTTGACTTTCTACACCATTATTTATTAAATGGATAGAATTAATCATTGATGGAACCATGGTTGGGCAATTATTTGTCGAAGGTGAGGTGGAACATGATGGGACATCCTCCGTGATCCCAGATTGACCTCCAGCACCTGCAGTCCCAGTCAATAAGCTGCTGCCATTTGTTGAAATCTGATTGGCTGAATGAAGTTTTGGTTGCTGAGAAAGATGAGAAAACCGAAGGTTCCCTTGGCTAGTGTTTCTAGACATCTGTTGAGACATTGGTGTGACCGGAGGTTGACTGGTGTCCATCGTTTGACTTGTTGACAATGACCTCGAGAAACTTTGACCATCATCCATCAATGGTTTCTGCTGATCTTCTGGCTGTTGTGGTGCAGATTGCTGAGCCAAAAGTGATTGTTGCTGCTGATGAAGCTTCTGTAAAAGTTGAAGAGGAATTTGGTTATCAGACATCTGTGGTTGTTGACCAACTTGTTGATCGGAAAACTGGGGGGGCAACAAGTTTTTCTGTTGACTATGACTTTGACTTTGACTCTGACTCACTGCCGTTGTCTGCTGCTGTTGTTGAAGGCTTCTGTAGAGATGATGATTCTGCATTGACGACTGCTGCTGAATTAAATTTTGAGGAAGACTTTGGGACTGAATTTGGTTTTGAGGCAGCGTTTGGTTAATCAGATTCTGTCTCATAAGCTGCTGACTTGGGTCGGTCGACTGTTGCTGAGGCTGTATCATTGAGGCTAATGGGTTCATGGTAGCTGCTTGTGGCATCTTTTGTAATTGATCAATCTGTGTTGACCTTTGACCATTGAACTGTAAGTTGTTTTGAGTAAGCATTTGTGGTGCTCCATAATTTTGTAAAACGGATCCAGATAACGGGTTCAAGTAATTGGATTGTAATGGATTAGAAAGTGAAGAGCTTTGCTGCATGTTCATCCACTGGACTAAGCTTAGACCAGGATCTTTTGGGGCGATATCTTCACCGAGCCAAGGCATGGTTCTTTTAAATATATTGTCTAGATCAGCCGATTCATCATCTGTACATTTTTATAGCTCAAACCATTACGTAAAGTTAAAAGATTCTTGAAAATCAATAATTGGTTTTCATTCTTTTTACCTTTTCCTATCAATAATAATCTATTGTTGACTTGAAAGTTACTGCTTTTCAAGTTGGTCAAAGAATGAAAATGACAGGACAACAGGAAAATATATGCCACAAGGTATTGTGGCTTTTTATGCACTTTTTATGATTGTATGATGGGGGCCAGACAATGCCATAAAGTTTGCATAAAATGGAAATATTATTCTTATTCTAATCAAAATTCAGTAATCCTGTTACTTATTGTAAAATTAAGCTTTTAAGTTGTAGAAAAAAGAAGAAATCTTATAATCTAATAAACATACCTGGCATTCCTGGTTGCCTTGGACGCTTTGGTCGGTAAAATGGAGGGGTAGGGCAGATGAAAAATGGAGCCGTAACAGGTTCAATCTCCCAAACTGAAACACGGGTACGCCTTTCCCCACCAGTCGACTCATCCCAACCAACCTGCTCGCATAATAAATTGGTAAGGAGACATGAGCAAAAGACAATATTCATAACATGGGCAGAGATTTCTACCCCGTTACCTACGAATGAGTTGATTTGGCTTGTGTTTTTTCTCAAGTAGGTCAAATAATTAATAGTACCTGCAGGTTTCGCCATTGTGAGTTCTTCCATCTAACAGGGTCAAGATCGCTGATGCCTGTAATTGTACCCATATACCTGCAATTTACACAATTGTACGTTTAAAATTCGAGCTGAGATTTTCAAACCCTTGTCTTAGACCAGCTAAATACGAAGATTTCCATGGAAACATGAAACTCTAAATGTCTTTCATGAAATAGAAAATTCAGATTACTTAACGAGTGTATCAGACATGTTATTAGCTCATTTCTATTACTATATAAAGAAGTATGTTATGATCCAAGTCAAGATACCTATTTTAATATCCAAATCTAAGTTTTTTGGAGACAAAAGAAGGAAATGCATCTTTGTATACGATTATTGGTTGTACTAAAGTATAAGATTTTTCAATTATGAAACTTGCAGTCTTACCTTCTCGTTCCTGACTCTTCTGTTTCAAACATCATCCGGAAGCGCATGCCAAGTGATATTTGGTTACTACACACTGCTTTGTAGTACTTGGCTAATGGGATAACGAATTCAGACGGACTAGCCCTGTTTTAAAGAATTTAATAATTTTGAGATCTTCTTTAAGTCATTATGTATGAACTTGAATTAATAAGTCACTTACCTTGGATTATAAAAGACAGTGAAAGGGCTGTTGTTTTGGGCTGCATGGGCAGCAGCAGCCAAGATTCCGATATGCATACTATCACTCGATAAAACTGATGACGATAAATTGGTCGGCTGTCTATTAGCTCGTCTAATACCCAATAGCAGCTGCTGATTTTCATCCCTATTATATGCCAATAAAATTTGAAGTTACTTGATAACTTCGTAGTAATCTCATTCTATGTTCATATATAGATTACTTCATACTTAATGGCATTACCTAATAAACAAGACTGAGTCTCCAGCAAAGAGCCTTTTTCCACTAACAAATAGGCTCCAACCAGTTGTGAGCAAGTGACGTTTTGGTTGCCCTGAATTTAAATTTGCGAACATTATCATCGATACAGAAGTTGCTAAAAGAAGTTTCGAATTATTTGACTAATGATTAATATAATAAACTAACCACGATAGATATGACGAAACGTCCATTGAGTATCATGCAAATCCCTTGCTACAAGTTCTTGCGCCGGTGGTTGCATTGAGAAATCCTATATAAAAGGAAATTACACAAGATAAAGATTTCAAGAGTTCAGTAGAGGTAGAAAGTTAAACTTACTTACCTATAAGTGTTCATTCACCTATAATTTCTTACCGTTTTGATATGCTACCCGACCCGCCCATTTTGCTACCTCTACGATTAAACCAATTTACATGGTAAGAAAACTTGCTCACCAGAGGAGGGAAGATTTTTTCAGCTGCTCGGCGAGGAACAGAGAATCCTCCGTGAGTGCTTGTATCACTCGCAGTCAAAGTTTTGCAAAAAAATTGTGTTTGTGGCTTATTTATTTTCATTGAAAGATCTGACCTCAATAACGCTTCCTTATCAAACTACACAAAAACGCAAACCATCAATATGTCAAATTACCAATCTACAAACGTATACAACGATTTATCACACATTCTTTATTCATGTCCATACCGAAGGAACAGGCTGGAGTGTCATCTGAGCATAGACTTCATCTGTTTCAGGGTCAGCCTAAAAGATAATACAAAGAAAGCAATTCATAAGATTTTATCCATTGCACAACAAATGATCATATTGATAATAAATTCCATACATGCAACGTGACGCTATGAAGGATGCATAACAGCTTCGATTGAAAATTTGAATAGTTTGGAATTTGAGCATCGACGTCCTTTTTCATAGATGCCGCAACCTGTAAGCATATATAACCACAAAAATGTTAAACCATTTATTTCCCACGTATAAACAACAGAAGGTATGGCAATAACATTGTAACAACAAAATACTAGAATACGTATGAAGACTTCGCTACCGAATAGCCAACCAAAATACTGGATTTACTAGTGTTTCCCTATAATAAATGCATATAAAGAAAGTCTTTTATGTTCGATAAACAAATAAAGCTTGCATTTAATTTTATATTATATATATAAATATATTTCTAACTGGATTAAAATGAGCGAACCACTTTTTGATGGGTACTAACAACTATTCTAGTTTTACCATAAAAATGGCAATCACACAAATTCGACTATAATACTTTACATGGTGGGTTCTTGTTGCCATAAGTATAGTGATATCATATATAGAAATTTTTGTATATGAATTGCAATAAAAATAAATGAAAAATAATTATTACATGATGTAAATGCATCAGCCGTATTTCTAGTAGTACAACATAACATAACCATCAACCTCAAACAATTATGCTATAACAATGACTTGTTCCGTATGTATTAAAATTTATATCCTAAATATCTATAACAATGTTTAGAAACTTTGAACTTCAAAATGACCTAAACGTCGTTGTCATCATTGCAAATTATTTCTTTACTTCATCTCTGTTTGTCTTTTTTGTCCCTTAAATATGGTAAAATTTAATTTAACACGTAACTTATGAAATATGTGTGACTACTTAATATTTATAAACGTCCTTTAACAGATAAGTGTTAGGTCCTAAATTAATACAATCAACTTATCTATAAACTATGATTATGCACAACTTTTATAGTCAAAAACTATTCTGTTAAATGCATAGAATTTGGTAGGTCCCACAAGACAACTTTGCAATGATCATGAAAAATAAAACTAAAAGATTTATGCATTGCATCATAAAAGGCTTTAAAGAAAGCAAATTCTAAAGGGAATTTGCAGAGAGAGATTCTCTTCTTCCACCAACCATCACCATAACAGGCGCACTTTAGCAGCAGATTTCGCATTTGTTTTCATTTCATTTCAACAGTTTCTTTTATTTCCAAAAAAAAAAAAAGAAATTTTTTTTGCCACATATTCATGAAATTAAGCTCTTTACCAATTTAAATAACATAAACAAAGCCAATAACAAATTATTGTCTCGCATTACACGCTTGTACCGTACAACCATCAGTGTCCAAATTCTATCCACCGCCAAATCAAAATCAAAATCAAAATAAGGTGGCACACCGTATCACCAACTTGTACGGTACAAATTCTCACAAAAACACAAATTTTTTAACCAAAAAGTTAAAAATGATAAACATATGAACACAAGAAGCACCAACTATAAGATAAGAAGGATGATCAGGTAACAGCGCAGGTTAGCAGATACATAAAATTATCATATTTAAAGAATATAAATAAATTAAATATAACCTGTTCGCTGTGACCTTGAGGAAAATAAACAACATGAGTTCCGGCCGCCGGTAAATTCACCAGAGGTCCGGCACACGTTTGCCATAGCTCCGGATTTATTACAGTCTTTTTCTCTGTAAAACAATATAAAATTTTTTATAAAAAATAAGAAAAACATATATTCTTGTTGACGGAGATCGTTAATAACAACAACAAAGCTAGCTGATTAGTTGTAGATTCATAAATTTATTAAATGAAAAAAAAAAAAATTAAAACTACATTGAGAATATATATATAGAAAATACGCAAATCTAACCTTCGTCTAGATTCTCCGTCGCTAAAATAGATCCGGTAACATTCGCCGGAGTCTTCATTGACGAGAATCCGGATCACCGATTATTATTTTATATATAAGCTAATGGAAGAAAATAAAATATCACAGTAACATCGGTGTTAGTTTATTAACAGTGAATGTGGCGGAGAGTGGTGGTTTTCCGGCGAAAGTTGCCGGAAAATGAAAAAAGTTTAATAAAAAGTTTAAAATAAAAATGGAAAAGGTGGGAAGGGAAGGAGGGGACAAGAAGAAGACCGGAGACACTTTAAAAAAGGAGAGTTTGCTGAGTATTGCAGAGACCAAACGCTGCACCTTTGCCCCCACTCTCTCTTTTTATTTATATTTTTTATATATTTTTTGTGTATGTATATAAAGGTTTTTGTGTATGTATAGGTGGGGACTGACTAAACAAAGAAGAAGAAGGGGGGCCTTTCAAGGTTGACTAGAGACAATAGAGGGTAATTTGGTAAATGTGGTTGAGTTTAATTAACCGGTGGTTAAATTAATATATCACGGCTTTTACATAAACTTTACTTTTTAGGGATGTGTGATGACTTAATTAACTTGTGTAATAATGTTTCTTGTTTTCATTTAATAGCTTTCTTGCTTAGATAAATACCGTTGTCTTAAAAAAAGAATTGTTGCTTAAGATTTTGATAAGTATGACTAAGAATTGTTTTAATTATTTTAATTCCATATTATTATTATTATAAATGTCATTATTTTATTTGTCTTAAAACATTGTTATATTTTAAACATGTTAATAATAATTAGTACTAATAAAGTACTTCTACTTTTATTATTTTAACTTTTTAATAATTAACCTTGTTATCAACGTTAAGTGTTACTTTATAGCATTTTACTAATTTGGCTTACATTAATTGAAAATATTGTAGCTTGAACTTTATAATCTACATAATTAAATTGGTACTTATTATATTAGATGAGATGTTATTATATTTTATTTTTAACTTTTGAAGAGAATGATAGAAGACAAGTATTTAAGGACGTGTTTACTTATGAAAAAATATTTTTCCTTTTCATTTTTTAAAAGTTTTATGTTTCGTCATAATTATCTTAAATTTATAAAATACGTTCAAATATAAGGAATTAGTTTTTATTTTTTCAGAACTAGAAATATAGAAAAATATCAATCATATATTTCATTTTCTTATCAAACTTCTCATGAAACTTCAATTTGAATACGTTTTATAATTTTAAATTTTATTAGAAAAAATTTTAAAAACTGAAAAAAGTTATTTATAACTAAAAGCACCTTTAATATTTTTTAAAACCAGAAAAGAAACAACACGATACGTTAATATATTGTCATACGACGAGTAATAATAATTGCAATATGTGATGTATTATTTAGAAAAATGTAGTACACTATATACTTTAATTAGTGGTAGGTTATATTTATTGTCTTCGTAATTTGCCAAAACTTACGAAAGCGTTCGTGATGTGAGCAAACATTTAAGAACATCGGGATGATTGTCAAATTCCTCTATCTAAAATACTCGTGTAGTCAAGTTTTAATTATTTATTTGTATTTATATTTTTAGATAATTTCTACCGTCCAAAAAGATGTGGTTCAAGTACCAACATATAACAAATCTAATTTAATGTATACGCATATCTATCATATCATATATTACCATATACTAACAAACTACTCCGTATAATTAATAATAAGGTATAACCTCTTCAACAAGTGTTAAAAAATGCACGAGAAACAACCAAAACCTAAAGAATAAAGATACTAGCTAAAAATGACCCACATATATATAGCTATAAACCAATTCACCCTGAATCATATAGTTACACGAAGTGAAACTAAGCTAAAGATCTTTAGTCGAAGTTAGGATCTTGACAAAGTCAGTATCTATAATATGTATGTGTAAATATATGTAAGAAAACATGACATTCATGATAAAATCACATATGTAGATTGAGAGAAATAGAAAATACAAGACATGTGTCTAACGATTAAAGGGATAATGATTTGTACGGATTACAACACATATTTATATGTACAATAAACCTTTAATGTTTTAAATAACTTAGTCTTCAGAGCACTTAATTTATGTGTTATTTACATTACATATGATTTAACGAGTGGATTGGATATACTTGCAAAAAGTCTTTCTAAGACAACTTGACGTTGCTATGTGAATACTAACTAATAAAACTATATTTTGTCCATAATAATCGTAAGGAAAACACATGTAACGTTTGAATCTCTGGTAACACATATAGAATCGACCGAAGATGAATCGATTAGCATTAATTGACCACATATTCGTTTTTCCAACCTTATCTATTGGGACAAAAAAATGATCAGGTTTTGTTAAGAACAAACAAGCATCAACATTGTAGCAATTGTTGTACACACTTCGGATGATTTTTTTAGCCAAAAGCAATTATGTATAAATAGGGAAAACAAATCTACCGATTTGAAGAGATCGACCCCACGTGAATACCATTGTGTATGAAACATCAACTTCAACCATACTAAGTTAATTTAGCAATGTTTAATGAACTTCAAATATTTTGTCTATTTGAATTACTACAAATCAAAATGAGAATTGGTTACTTTCATCCACAT